>VZSC01010569.1:0-21045 GCA_013398225.1 Steatornis caripensis
TTCACCAGCTTCACTGCCCTTCTTTGGACACACTCTAGCACTTTCATGTCTTGTAGTGGGGGGCCCAAAACTGAATTCAGGGTGTGGCCTCACTAGTGATGAGTACAGAAGAACAATCACTTCCCTAGTCCTGCTGGCCACACTATTTCTGATACAAGCCAGGATGCTGTTGGCCTTCTTGGCCACCTGGGCACACTGCTGGCTCATATTCAGACAGTAACTGACCAACACGCCCAGGTCTTTTTACACCTGTCACCCTTTTAGCCACTCTTCCCCAACCCTGTAGCATTGTATGGGGTTGTTGTGACCCAAGCGCAGGACCTGGCACTTAGCCTTGTTGAAAATCATACATTTGGCCTTGGCCCATCAATCCACCCTTTCCAGATCCCTCTGAAGACTCTTCTTTCCCTCAAGCAGATCAGCACTCCCACCAAATTTGGTGTCATCTGCAACCTTACTGAGGGTGCATTCTATCCCCTCATCCATATCATTGATAAAGATATTAAAGAGAACTGACCTCCATACTGAGCCCTGGGGAACACCACTTGTAACCAACTGGATTTAACTCTATTCAGCACAACTCTTTGGGCCTGGCCATCCAACAAGTTTTTACCCAGAGAACTGTATGCCTGTCCAAGCCATGAGCAGCCAGTTTCTCCAGGAGAATGCTGTGGGAAATGGTGGCAAGTGCTTTACTGAAGTCTAGATAGACAACAGCCACAGCCTTTCCCTCATCCATTGAGTGGGTCACCTTGTCATAGAAGGAGATTTGGTTAGTCAAGCAGGATCTGCCTTTCATAAACCCATACTAACTGGGTCTGATAACCTGGTTGTCCCATATGTACTGTATGATGGCACTCAAGATGATCTACTCCATAATCTTCCCTGGCACCGAGGTCAGATTGATGGGCTTGTAGTTCCCAGGATCTTCCTTCTGGCCCTTCTTGTAGATGAGTGTCACATTGCTAAACTCCAGTCAGGTAGAGACCTCCCCAGGTAGCCCGGACTGGTGATAAATGATGGAAAGTGGCTTGGTGAGCACTTCTGCCATCTCCCTCAGAACACTTGGGTGGATCCCATCTGACCCCATAGACTTCTGTGTGTCTAAGCGGTGTAATAGATCACTAATTATTTCTCCTTGGATTATGGGGGTTTCATTCTGCTCCCTGTCCCAGTCTTCCAGCTCAGGGTACTGGGTACCCTAAGAACAATTGGTCTTACTACTAAAGCCCCACTTACTATTTACTTAAAGTCCTGCTTACTACTATTGGTCCTACTATTAAAATGCCAGTTGTCTTGATTTATTTTCCCCCCAAAATTGCTGCTGTTATTTTTCTATTTTGTTTTAAGAACAACAATTAACGCTTATTTCTGTTTTGCTTAAATGTTTCTGTAATGCATTTAGTCTTTGTAAAATTTATTGCCTTGGAAACCTTGGAGATAAGAAAGAACACTTCCAAAACTGCCAAAGAAACTTCAGAGCACAGCTGAAAGTCAGTGGATATTTTTACTCAGGAAGCTTTGATCATTAGGAAAGAAGATAAATTAAATAAGCAAATAAACAAATAACACCCTCACAACCTTCTGAGAATGGTGATTTTGAGACCTGACTCACCAAGTACTTCATTTCTATGAAGTTCTGGGAGACAGCTTATGAAAAATTGTGTTAGTTAGGTGATAAATAACTTACAAGGAGTCCTTTACAGTTGCGCCCAAGCCCCAAATCTACTCACAGATAAAAAGTAAATGTTAAACTTGGAATGTCAGAAAAAGGGAAAAATAAGAATAAATCTTATAGTAAACATGGGAAAGAAAGAAAAAAGGAGAGCAGTGACGAAAGAGAGAGAAAGGAGGTGGTGAGGGAACATGGTGCATGAAAACAGATGACCAAATTTCCAGAAGAGTTACCTTATGAAAGTAAAGCGGAAAGGAAGAAATTACACTACACAAAGGTTCCAGTGATTTAAATTGTGAACTTTCTGAAAGTTTAGTCAAACAGACCTCTTGAGGCTCTCTCATCTATAACAACATCTTTTTGCAAAACATTTCTTGCTGACTACAAAATGAAAGAATGTGAAGGTCTGATATTTAATAGCCTGGAGCAGCTACAATCCACAGAGTCACAAAGGTATAAGGCTGACACTGTAAAGAAATATGTTTCCGATGAACATTCCTGATATGTTCCAGGAAAAACGTGAATATTTATCCAGTCTATCAGTTATTTTTATGTTAGACAACAAGAGCCTAATATTACAGTTCTTGATCAAGATTGGAATAAAATGACTAAATTTCAAAGTCAAGATTATCTTTCATTATCTATCACACACTATATGAGTAACATACCATTCCAGTAAGAAGTGTCTTAGACTTTTTATGTAATACAAGCTTGTTTTCCTTGCTTGTGACAGGTAGGAAACAGGGCAGAACACACTTCTAACCTCCGTACCAGTCTGGCCCGTCCCCATGAAGTCCTGTGTGAGAACATGACTGACACCTAAAAGAAATCTAAAAATTCTTTCACTTTGAACTTTGAGGAAGTTTACAATTGAAATCACTGAAATCTTTTTTTGCAATATAATTATTTGTTCCTTCCTGTTCAACTTTTCCTGAAGTATGATCTTCTAAACAGGTTTTATATCTGATCTCTTCAGTATTTTTATCCTTTTCAGTGCTCTAGTTCCAGATTTAGGAAATTATTCTAAGAGGATAAGATATCTAAATGATCTGAAGCCAGACTAACAGAAGTGATCAGCAACCAGTGTCCACAAATATCTGGAAAGTAAGCTGTGTCAGCGTACATCAGCATGTAAATTTACCGATGTACACATACTCAAAGACTACTTTCATGTACTTAACATATTAAATAAATATTGGTGGAAGATGGAAAAAAAAAAAATCACTACTACAAAAATGCTGTTACTGCAGAGTCATTCCCGCTAACTAGCTATAGCTTTGTAAATTTTTGGAGTACATTTTAAATCAAGCAGTCAAGATGTAGTTCTAGAAACTGCAAGTAATTTCCAAAGCAAATAACATGTACAATAGCACCATACAGTAAATTGGGAGCAGCTGCTGATACTGACATTACAGATGGTTACAAAGTGTATAATTTATGTTTTCTGTAACAGTAAGTGGAAAAGCCATTTAGACATAGATTCATAATTTCATTTTTTTTCAGATCTCATTATTGTGGACATACACACTCTAAGTCTTTGTTTTGACATTAATCTGTTTTCATTATGAACTTGTTTGCATAATGTCTGCATCTTGGATTTTTTATGGTTTCTCTAGGAAGGTGATGGTCTCAGTAGATTATCTGCTTTTTGACTTTATAGAAATGTGAAAGCACTCAAGCACTCTGCAGTCCAGCTGTAGCCTCTCTGAAGCAGAGGACATGCATGGTGAAAGATGAGAAGGTTACCTTATCTAATATTAGAAGATACAGTTGAGCATTTATCTACTGCCAATAAATCAAGGTTATGCTTGTGCATAAAACATACTGAATGGAGGGACAAAAAGTTATAAAAACAGTTATTTACTTAGATTTTCCAGGGAAAAGAAACCCCAACTACTGCAATCCCACTCTCCCACCTTCCTCCCAACAACAAACGAAACACCTTCCTGAACAACATCAACAAAAAATTGAATCAGTGTGAAGACCTGTCTTTGCAGAGACTGCATGGATGCTGGACAGGCTGAATAGGTTTCATTTTATCTACCCTGAAGCCTCCGGATGGTTTAGCCATGTAAGCTCAGCTTATCATCTAAGCCGCTTCTGTGGTTTAGTGGGAAGAGATAAGCCGCTCCAGAGGGTGATTTATCCAACCCGCTTAGACACCTATCTGGAGATGAAGTACTTTTCTAGCTAGATGAATCACTCTCTGCAGAAACTCCTCTCTCTCCATTGACTACAGAGCATCTCTGTTTGAAAAGTTGTGACTAGTGCTTGGGGCTACAGTTAGGCAACATGATCCTCAGACCTCATAGCACTGACTGCAGTGTAAAAACTGGAGAAGAAGAAAATGTTTGCTTAGTGACTGAGAAATCATTCTTCAGGATTGCATTAAGAATTGACACACCATTTTCACCCTTAGTGAGAGTTCTGCATGCTGAACATGAAAGACTAAAGGAAAAAAAATATTCATGTCTTTCTCATTGGGCTAAACCTGTGGTTGCAGTTCCTGTACAATAGAGTCTTTTGCTGAAATGCTACAAGCCAAGATGGTTCTTGGAGCTCTTGGTGTCCGTTTTGTATCATACTCCCCTGTCGATGCTAGATATTCAAAAGCACAACATAATCTCTCTAGCTCCTAAATCTCCTAGCAGCATAAATCTCTCAAGGATAACCACTTTAATTGCTGCCTGAAGATTGGCAGAAGCTTTAAATTCTTGGCAGCGCAGCGGCAGCTGATGTCTGACTCAAATCCTAACACCAGCAGACCTGGAAAAGATTAGAGATTTTGTTACCACTCACACCTCTAGGGTCTAGTCTCTCTATGTGTAATGAGGAGAAAAAGTACCTTTTACGACCAAGTTTAATGATTAGAACATCATCCTTTCTTTACTGGATTTGATTTGTGGGCTCCTGCAGCCTTAAGTATGCTGGGCTCTTAAATACTGTGAAGTGAGGTTTTGTCACTCTCCTGCTTGTGTTATCCTTCCTGATATACATATTCATTAGAACATGTACTGGGCTGACAATCCAGCTTTCTTTGACTTAATCAGCTGCTAAGGAAATTGTTCCTCTTCCTTTTTTTTTTTTTTTTCACCCCAAGTGAATATTGCCATTCTTTTATTTGTGGTGAAACAGGTTTACCAAGACTCACTCTATCAGAGTACTTTATCATTAAGGTTAGAGGCTTGGAGAGGGATTCATCTGTCCTAACTCAGGCAACTAATCACTTCATTTATAAGACTGAAGTACTCACCCTAGGCTGACTTTATAATCCATAGAGAAATAGACACATTCAGAGACACCTCCTAGAATAGCTGTCTAGGATAATCAGCAGCAGCGCCCATCCTCTTACCACTAACTACAAAGGGAAGCTAGATAGATAAGTTCAGATTTAAATGTCTCGCTTTCAAATGTCTAATTAAGCAAGATGAGACTCACACTGGGACTCAAATCTAGCTTGTCAGCAGAGGAATTTGGACTTCAATTCTTTGCAGAATAGAAGAAAGATATTGAGCCATAAAGTTTTGTTTGAGAAGAGCTCCTCCTTCTTCTACAGTAGAAGTCCCTCTTTCTCCTCTGCCCACAGAACCTAAATCCAGGAGAGGGCTCAGGTCCATTTATTCCAGGTGGAGAGAGGTGCCCCAATTACCTTGGAGCCAAACACTTAGTCTTTGTTGAACTGTAGTCACATCACGCATTTTAACATATTTGATATATAAAATAAAGCAACTCCTTATCAGTTCTGTGGCTGATGTGAAGGACTCCTGCAGGAATATGACTGCCGGTGTGTAAGTAACAGGTGAAAATAGTTCTTTCTTCAGTGGTGGTTAGTCTTAAATTTCTCTAATGGCAAAAAAAAAAGGGGATCTAATTCAGCTTATACTAAACCAGGGACCTGGCAGCCCAGTACAGTGTTAACTGTGACCTTTATGATACAAACTCATGTTTTATGCTGAATCAGTGAACCTAAAATATTGTTTGAAAGGAAACCTTCCGTACAGAGTTCATTGCTAAGCATTAATCTTTTTCAAAACACGCTAAGAATCTATCAACACTGACCTTCGCTGCTCTTTATTAAAATGAGTAAGAGTGCTGATGGCTGAAGGGAATATTACAATAGATTTTCTTCAAACTCAGAACAAACTGTTCACATAGGAATGTCTGGGTAGCACTCAGTTTCAGCACTGCTGGCTTTTCCTGCTGCCTTGTATGTGTATACATTTATTCACAGATATATATACAAGTGCACATACACACAGAGTGAGGTTTTAGATTGCTATACTGTCATTCCCACAAAAAACGCTAAGGCAAATAAACAACTTTTTAGGTGAATGGAAGTCTTAGCTATGTCTTTTTTCATTCCCATGAATGGAAAGTTGTTAATAGGCCTTTTCCTATTTTCAGTGAAGGTGACAGATATTTCAAAATTTTCCTATTGACTGTAATGGAAACAGAAGCAGAAGCAAGGTTCTTTCCATACGGCAATTCCTTTCCATATGCATTGCCATTCATCTCACTTCATGGCTATATCTCACCCAGACTACTCCTGCACTCTTTTTTCTCTAAAACCTTGTTAAAAACTCTTTCATAAATATCCTTATTACCCTTTTTCTAATTCTTTCCCTAATAATGACATCACAAAATCCTACAAACTCTCATGATTACTCTAACTTTTCTCAGTTTTCATACAGAAAATAGGGTATTACCTACATGTATATTTTTATTTAAAAAAAAACCTTTTAACAGCCATGCTGCCTTAAGTTAGGGCATCAGGAGATGGTACTGCAAAGGAGGAGCCATTGGATTTCAACAGAAAATCTGGGATAACCTCAATTTTATTATGAAAGAGGAGAACAGAATATTTACTTTCAGAGTGAATGAGTAAAACTGTATGTATGTGTGAATGTTGACAGGTGCAAACCAAACAGAACAGGGAAAACAGGACAGCATTTCTATAAGCAGTTTTATAAAATATTTCCTTAAATATTGGGAAGTATCTCACAAATTGAAAATACTTTGAAAATTCATATTTTCTATTAATCTTACAAATTAAAGTGTGAAACAGATTTAATCTTGCCTCAAGTATCCTCTCATTGTACCCATAACAAAACACTCAACATTTTCTGATTCTTCTTCAGCGAAATGCATTACACACAGGCAAACTCAAATCTACTGTCGTTTTTCAATTTAAAATTAATCTTCATTGATTAGGTTTCAGGGAGAAGCTCACAAAAAGACTTTCATAAAGTTAGGTTCACATTAAACAGAAACCTTCCTATTGCCAAACTGTTGATATTTTCATTTATTTCCTGACATTTAAAATCCCATTATCCAAGTACTGGGCGTATGGTGATAACTCATTGCATATATCACACAACAGAAAAAACGTGTCTGTTTCCACAGCTGAGCAGACTGATTTTTACAAAATTGAGCCAGTGGTGTATTATCATTTCAAACAAGGACAAGTTGTCGAGCTGTTTTTTGCCTGAGAAGCAGGCATACATTAACTCAAGGCTGCTAACAGAATAGTGACAAAAGAAGCACAATGCTCTTTCCGATTCCCTGGTTCCTCCTCCTGAGACTCAGGCTCATTTGGATCGCTGATGCTTACTAGAGTCTACAAAAAACACAGCAGCTGTTGTTGAAAGAGAAATCTCCATTTGTAACAACAACAACGAAAAAAAAATCAATTAAACAAGCACTTTAAAAGAGAACTGAAAAGTTCTCCACACTTTGCAGTCTATGACATGTATATATATTTTCTAGTTTTAAAGATACTTAAAAAACCAACCCAAAACCCAACAGCTCTTTCTAGAGCTACATCATCTCAAGGGGATTTAGTTCAAAACTTGAAAGCAGATTAACTACTTTTTGTTGGCTTTGATAGAAATCTTTTTTCTGTCTGCACAACCACGGATTTTACTAATAATACAGGGATGGGAGTAGTTTCTAGTATGTTTGGTTCTTGGGTCCCAAACAAAACTGAATTTTTCATAAGTCTGTATCTCTGAGAAGGTAAAGGTTAGTGCTTGATGTCTCATTTACTTTCAGCCATTTCAAACCCTGTGGAAAGTATTAAGAGGCAAGAGATTCAATCTCTTTAGCTGGAAGTTTAAAAGCGAGAGAAAATATGGGGCCAATTCCATAATCCATTTTGCTTCTATTGCTGTATTATCATTTAAAAAAAAATAACGAAGCCCCAAAATCATATAAGGAATTTGGAGGACTTCTTGTGAGTGTTTACTTTGTTGTTGACTGTTTGCTTTGTTTTTGAGATCCATACTTTTATGGAGATACATGGCTTCTTTCTGACATAGTGCCTTAACTATCTACCAAGTAAATTTATAGCATTTGTACAGAAATTTTCATTCCAAATGCTAGACTATAGCCTGCTGAATCAAAGTATAACCCCCTCAGATAAGATAAAGAGGTTTTATTTTCACATACATATACTATACGTTTACCTACTCTCTTTCAAAAATGCCTGAAATTCTTTTCTCAGATAAATCATTGAGGTTTATTCATACTGATGCAGTGTATAGAAAGCAGGGCACAATCCTCCTATGAACATAAAAATTTGCTATATCCCAAACAATAATCTCAGAATACTAAATTGCAGCTTCGTTTTTTGTTTGAGTTTGAGGGTTTTTTTTGGTAAAATGTAAAATTGTGGTCCCAAGGTGCCCAAATATTTCAAGCTTTAAAACCAGAATGCTGAAATCATGCCCTCAACACAATTAGAATGGAAGGAACCCAAATGCTATGTTATGAGCAGAAGTTGAAATAATATATGGAGGAAAACTAATCTGATCCAGGATTCTACAAAATAAACCAAACAAGTCTTAAGAAATATCTTCTCCTTAGATGTCAGCTTTCTTAGCAAACTTTCCTTGCATTTAGCAGGATGTATGTATATGCATGCACGTACATATGTTTATATGCATAATTTAACATATACAACCTTGTCATGTCAAGAAAATTTGAGGTCAAATAGAAGATTTCTCTGGTTTTGCAGTAAATTAAAAAGTTAATTCTCTACCTGTTTCATGGTGGTAGGTCCCCAACCACAGGAAGAGGGTGAGGTCTACAGAGTCAGCTCACGCCGGCCGAGGATGCAGATTTCTTATCAATGGTAACTTCTAATTTGACTGTCCTTTTGTTTAGGTTGCATGTAGGAAGATGACATGAATTCATTATATTATTATCATGAAAAAAGAAGCTGGTTGCATTCTCAAAGCACTTGTTCCACTCTGAAGGCAAATTTTTGAAACACAGTATTGCCAGCCTCTCTAAATTACAGCACATGAAGTCACTGACATTTGGCATTTCCATATAACACTCAGAAAAATGAACAGATCTGGTTGTAGCTAGGCCTAAGCAAAGCTGTTCAGTTTTGGTCTGTCAAATTTCAGACAATATCTTGAAGGCTGAGTTTCATCTCATGCTGATATAAATCAGTGGTAATCTCTTGATTGCAGTAAAGTCAGTGGGAGTTACGACTTCAGCAGAGCGAGGATTTTCATCCCACAAGTAATTGTTTTGAGACTAATGGTGTTACACTTCCACAGAATTAGCAATAAAAGACAGAAGATGCTCTTTATTTTAAAATTCCATATTAGTTAAAAACTGTAAGAATTATTTTCTTTAAATAAACATATTTTTTCTAAAGTTAAAACACCTCTCTGTACCACAATCTAATAGTTTAGAAAATAGAAAAAATATTTGCAGCTGAATGACAGTGAAGAGGGAGACTTTATTTCCTTAGGAAGTGGCTACTTACCTACTCAGTGACAAGCAACTCATGTCTTTCTAGAATTATATTTTCTTTCTATGACTCTGTCAGTGACATATGAATTCAAAACATATTTTTAACACATAGTCTAAGAGACAGTCTCTCCCTTCATAATTTGTCCTGCCTGTATCCTTTGGCCATCCTGGTAGCTTCAACATTATTATGACTCCATTAACCAATGTCATGTGTGAAAATATTAATTTATTTCTGCAGGTAGAAAGTCATGTAAATGAATGTCATAGTTTAAGCCTAGCCAGCAACAAAGCACCACAGCCACTCCA
Source organism: Steatornis caripensis (assembly GCA_013398225.1). Lineage (NCBI taxonomy): Eukaryota > Metazoa > Chordata > Aves > Caprimulgiformes > Steatornithidae > Steatornis > Steatornis caripensis. The sequence continues at coordinate 9,749 of VZSC01010569.1, forward strand.
TCTCTCCTCTCCACCATGGTAGAATGAGGAGGAGAATCAGAAGAAAAAGGTAAAAAAATCATAGGTTGAGATACAAACAGTTTAATAGGACAACACAAGGAGAGAAGAAATAACAATAATACTACTAATAAAAGGATACATGAAGTGGGTGATGCAAAATGCAATTGCTCACCACCTAGAACCTGATGCCCAGCACGTTTCCAAGCTGATATAAAAAATAATCTCTTAGTAAATTTAATTCTACTTCCTTTCTTCCTTAATTAAGACACTTAAACATACACCATGAAGACTATGAAATTAACTAAAACCAGAAAAAAGTTATAGCTGACTATATTTTAATTTAAAACTTTAAATATTGACATATTTTGCAAACAGATAATATATATGCATTTCACAATTATACTTTTGTCTGCTATGTTTTTTTCAGGAAATTATTGAAAGCAAGTTATTTTTATAGACTGCAGACTATTTTGCCCTTGGAAACATACATTCACACAAAAGTACTGACGTAACACATGACATAAATGGAAATGCTTTAGCAAAACGGAGGACAGATTTAAGATATTTAGTATAGTACATAAAAATATTTAGTTTCCTACAGTTTCCAATTTTGTTTTGTTTTTATGTTTCTGAGGTAAACATAAAGCTTCTAATGTGCATAGATCCTCTTTCATAATCAATCCAAGAAAGTGTGAGCAATAAAATTTACACGTTTTAAGTCAATCATGTAACATACTCTACCAGCTTTTAGACCACTAAAACAAAATAAAAAATAAATTACTTAAGAGGTGACAGATATTTAAAAAAAAAAAATCACAAACTTTCAATAGACAAAAAAAAATTGTGACTATTATTTTCAAGAATAATTTTAAGAATTCTTAACATATTCTCACACATCAAATATTCCAAGATGTAGTAGCACAGTACTTCCAGGTTTACTTCAGAATATCAGAATCAAACTTAGCCAGCAGTTGTTACATTGATGTTAAAGAAACAGAATTTAACCTGGTCTCTGAGTATCAAGAAATTTCTTATTGATGTATGTTTAGCTTCCTCATCTTAAATTGAAATTTATATGTGATTTTTTGCTATTTTTAGTAGGGCTTTTTGTGGTTAAAATACAGAATTCTGATCATGAGTGGTTTTTTACAAAATAATTTTATATGCCATATTTTTCATTCTTTGTAAAAGAGTAGTAACTTCACAAGGTATAAAAAAGTGGTGAATAACGACCAACACACAATTTTCATAGAAACATAGAAACTTAGAAATATAATTGCCAAAGTTATTTGAAACATGAGTTTTGATAACAGTTTTAATGTTTACATTGTGGGGTTTTTCCATCTACTCTTTCTAAAGGTAGGACTGGAAAGTCATTTGAGATACAGAAAAATTCATATATAGGGTCCAGAATGTATAGAATATGAATATCACTTTTTTACATTTCCCTTGTTTGTGTAATCTACTCCTATATTCAAGATAGAATGTGATTTGAAGCCATTGACAACATCTGTATCTGCAAGGCAACTCTTATCTGAAATGCCTGATGTGCTCAGTTACATTGTGCTGCATCACGATAGGATGACTAATCATGTCATAAAAGTTAAATGAAATCAGCTAGCCAGGAAGAGGAATGCATTTTAGCAGTTCAATATTTCAAATGAATTATCCGTTCTTTCATAGTGACTAATGTTTGAATGAAAGACGTATCTCCTTTCTGGGAACCTACAGATTGATTCCGTTCCACTAAATTCAATGAAAATGCTGCCGTTTACATTGCTGAGCACAGGATAGGAGTCTTGTTAGAAAGATAGTGACATATGTGCATGTGTTTTGAAAAAACCTCAATCAACTTGCGTGTGATTTTCTTTTTACCTCTGACATACTACGTTACTTCAAAAGCCTTCAGTAACAGAAACATGTATTCTTCACTGCAGCACAGAGAACAAAATATGTATGACACGGTGGGTGGGTGCTGTTACATAGATGAAGTAGCATGCTAGTTTACTTCTTTTACACAGTGACCATGTTTGTATTAATATAAATATTAAGCTTTTCTGTAAATAAAACACTGATTCTATAACAAATTTAGAAATGTAACAAGCTTGAGAATCCAATTAATTGTGGTTGTAACATATATGTGAGCCATATTAAGTTTTAATATTTTTCTTAAACCCCTGCTATAACTTTTCACAAAGAACTTACTAAGGAAATGTTCACGCAATCGTTCTGCCCCATGGAAAAACTCCACGTGTCATTAGGCAAGCTGGCTTTGCAGAATGGACAGTGTCCAAAACACCAGTCTGTAAAAATGAAAAAAGCCAGGATGCTCCACATCTTATCTTAGGAGAATTATTGACTCAGAGGAACCATGTGTGATGGCTGTCTATAGCAAGTGTGGTCAAGATTATCATTAGGCCTGCCACACACCCAACAGTAATTTCAGTGTCAGGAATTCAGTTCTAAAGCTGCTGTGTTGCAGTAAGTTTTTGGCATGACTTCAAAGCTAATATTCAAAGTCAGAAAGCTTAAAACCATGCAAGCTTATTTAGATTCTTTAAATGGCCTGACTTAGAAGATTTGTGGGCATTTGAAGATTTGTAAATCATTGCAGACAGAAGAAGCAAAAAATAGAAAGTTATCTTTTCACTTAGAGCTTTCAATAACATAATATTGGATTAATTTCAAAGCATCTTCTTCCTACCTATCACCCACTGTTCCTAAATCTCAGGAGTACCGCAGCTATGTGTACTGTAAATTTTTTTGATTGTAGAATTGTCTCCTTGGTTTGGTGCATTATGAAATTGTACTAGAGCTTTGGAAAACAAAAAGCAAACAAAACCCCTAACCTCTTCACTTGGAATCCCCTCTACATTAAGAGGTGACTGCTTATCTGCTATGAGAAATTGTTGGACTTGAGTCACCAGTTTTTAAAAACACTATCTTGTAACTTGATGGCCATCAGGAAAGAATGTGTTGGTACTTGTGTCATTTTAAAATTTAAACAGCTTTTGCAAAGAGAACGGCTGAAAACTACTTACGTGCATACCAATTCTACTTCTATTACGTGTATAACTTCATGCATTTATCTGTAATATGCAAAATATGAGCAGCATACAGAACAGCACAAAAAGGATATCGTCATCTGTGATCACATCTTGATGTAGCATTACAACTTCCTCAGTACTTTAAAAACCGCTTGCAACATTCTGCCGCAGGAAACTTTTTTCCCCACACAATATTGTAATTTTCCATCAAAATTACCTCAATCCAAGAACGTAAGGGTATTATTCAGTCTGTGGGCATTCCGAGATTTTCTGTACTGAAACAGGTGTTGGCTTGAAAATCAATTATCATACAATTTTGTGTGTCAGCACTAAGACCTACCTACTAATTCACCTTTCAGAAATGAAAATTTTAGTTTTGAACATCTACTACGATGTTAGAAAGCATTTTGATCTGAAGTGTTATGTTTATGAAGTTATGCATAAAAATGTTGATCTTGCATGTTTTGTATTTACTGGTTTCAAGTATTTTCTTCTGTGTCCTAATATCATTTGAATCTTAGGGTTTATGGTAAATTTTGAGCTGGCTGAACTGTTAAATTGGAACTACTCATCTTTTCTTTAAAATAAGTCAACCAAAGTACATTGAAACTCTCCATTTTCAAAAAGTCAGCAATTTCCATAATTTAAACAGGGAAATTGCAGATTGTCTGGATGAGTTTGCTTACAAAATTAAAAAACAATTCAAAGTAATTCTGTATTGTAGCTACTGCATTCTTCCAGCAGCTAATAGAAGGCTTTTCCTCTTGTTCTTCTTGGCAGTTCAGCAAATTTAGGCAACTACATGGTTTGAACAAAATCTGGATGACTCTTTTCCACCATCTCTGAAACCTTACTTCAGTATTGCTACAATAGACCCCTGTTTCTTTCAGCATCAGACTCCCAGGACATGCTTAGGCTGCATGTTCTTTACTTATTACCCTATCTCATACTCAGTTGCTCTCAGAGAAGAAGCATCCTCCCCCTCACTTTCAAACAATTAACCCCATACTCCAGCAATATGATGAATAACACACTCACTACCTGCTTTCCACCATTTTTGCCTTTCAGAAAGACATAAACAGCCTGTAATATATTTTAGAAATATATTCTTACTGTAGAAATATATAACTTACTCTAATGTGTATACCTACTCCAGTCTACTTGTAGTGTAACTTATGAATGAACAAACTAAACAAGTTCTACCACCTCTCAGAGTCAACAGCAATATTCTCAATTCCCTTAATGAATACTTACGACTTAATCTACATTTTGTGCGCTATCTGAAATAGAAGAAGTAGACTCAATCAAGTTCTGAAGACTCACCAAATTGCATAGGCCATATATAAAATTAACAATAGTTGCTAAATGTATCATATTTCACTTGGAATGACTATAAAATCTAATAATTATAAAATCATAAAATCATTTACATTAGAAAAGATCTTTAAGATCACCAAGTCCAACGATTAACCAAGCACTGCCAAGTCCATCACTACATCATGTCCCTGAGCATCACATCTACGTGTCTTTTAAATACCTCCAGGAATGGTGGCTCAACCACTTCCCTGGGCAGTCTGTTTCAATACTTGACCTTCACGTTTCAGTGAAGAAATTTTTCCTAATATCCAATCTAAACCTCCCCGGGACAACTTGATACCATTACCTCTCGTTCTATCACTCGTTCTTTGGGAGAAGAAACCGACACTAACCTCACTACAACCTCCTTTCAGGTAGCTGCAGAGAGTGAAAAGGTCTCCCTTCAGCCTCCTTTTCTCCAGGCTAAACAACGCTTGTTCGCTCATGTCCTGTTTTGACCAAATGCTGTATTAGCTCCCATACACATCATGCTCAGTATAAAGCTAAGGGATCACGAGGATCAGTCTCTTCTTCTATGGCCAGGGGTCTGAGCGCACTAATGGGCTTTAAGGATACTAAGCAGCCTCCCCTGGTGCTTCGACCCACACCCATGGCCAAGGAGCCTATTTAAGCCCAGCATGGGGCTGTTAGAGGGAGTCCTGCTGATGTGGCAGGATACTACTCTCCAGCTCTGCTCAGATCCTTGCTCAATCATCTGATGGAGGACTCTGACTGAATACTCTGCCTCTGATCCTGATCTGAACATTCCTGAATCCAGTTCCTGCCTGCTGCTAAGTACAGTCTGGGCCTTTCCTGGGGCCTGCCCCACAGCATCTGGGTGATGTATTTGTCACTGGGGAGGGCGGAGCTTGGTATCAGTTTTGTATACATTTCATTATTATTCTTCCTAGTATTATAATATCTTATTATTTTAGTTAGATTAAACCTGTTTTAACTTTTCCAACCTGTAAGTCTCTTTTCCTTTCCTCTTTCCCCCTTTTTAAGGAGGGAGGGGTTTAACAAAGACCGTGTGTTTTCCGTTTAGTAGCCAGCCCAGCTTTAAACTGTGACACCTCAGCCATTCCTCGTAAGACTTGTGCTTCAAACACTTCACCAGCTTGTTGCGCTTCTCTGGTCATGCTCTAGCGCCTCCAGCTCACCTTGTAGTGAGGAGCCCCAAACTGAATTCAAGGTGTAGCCTTACTAGTGATGAGTACAAAGGGACAACCACTTCCTAGTCCTTCTGGCCACACTATTTCTGATACAAACCAGGATGCTGTTGGCCTTCTTGGCCACCTGGGCACACTGCTGGCTCATATTCATCTGGCTGTAGACCAATACCCCCCAGGTCCTTTTCCACCAGTCAGCTTTCCAGGCACTCTTCCCCAACCCTGCAGCATTGCATGGGGTTGTTGTGACCCAAGTGCACATCCCAGCACTTAGACTTGTTGAAACTCATACATTTGGCCTTGGCCCATCAATCCACCCTTTTCAGATCCCTCTGAAGACTCTTTCTTCGCTCAAGCAGATCAGCACTCCTGCCTAATTTGGTGTCATCTGCAACCTTACTGAGGGTGCACTCTATCCCCTCATCCATATCATTGATAAAGATATGACAGAGATCTGGCCCCAGCACTGAGCCCTGGGGAACACCACTGGTGACTGGCTGCCAACTAGATTTAACTCTATTCAGCACAACTCTTTGGGCCTGGTCATCCAGCCAGTATTTTACCCAGGGAACAGATCTACTTTCTTCACTCAGGAGGGTGGAAGGAGAATGCAGAACTTCTCCAGATTTGCTACTTCCATATCCGCCTGTTAAAGGAGAGACAGTTCAGTGCCTCACTGCTGCAGGTTGACACAGGTAAGGAGGAGTTACTTTCTGACATCCAATAGGGATGACAAGGACTCTTCAAGGCAATATGTCTGCATTTACTAGAACACATTCTGTATTTCCTGAATCCTAAGGCTTCAGCTGTTGATTAAGATTTTAAATTAATTCTTTGGGTTTGGAGGGAGACAGGATCTGCCTTCTCACCTGATTGATGAGAGGAATTAGAGAAGTTAAATTTATGACTGAATGCTGACATCAGCAAGTGTAAATGAGGGGAAACACAAGATTGACACATCTACCTAGACCTAAAAATAAGGAATTAAGAAGGGCAGAACTTCTTTCAGGATGCTTTCAGACTCATTGAGGCTACATTGCCTTCCTGATTGAACTGAGTTTTGAATCCAGAACTTCTAAAACTCTTTAGAATTTCTCTGAGTCTTTTACCTAGCCTTTTACAAAGGGGTTTTCCTGCCTAAACAGACTTCATCAAAGTCTTTCTCACCATTCCCATGTAGTGTAACTACGGGAAATTCCTAAAGCTCTCCTTTAAATGAGGGCTTTATTAGTGGAGTATGACTGTGCTTGCTCTCTGAATTGCTCCAAGGGATCTAACTACAGTTACGTGACTAATTGTTCATCTCCTAACATTCCTGGGAGAGAAATGTTTATTTACTTGGATTACATTTCAGTTGCAGTAGAAATGCTCACAAAATGCTGTATCTTGGAAATGTTCCAGCTGTACTACAGGTCTTTGAAGAAATATATAAGAATATCTATATTAACCCTTTCTCTCTTCCCTTAACATCTTGAATTAATATTACAATTTGCTTCAAGCAAACCTTCATTGGTCCAAAACTGGATCCACACAAAATATGTAAAAAAAAAAAAAAAAGATTCTTTTATCTTGCAGAATTGCTCAGTAGAATTACTCTTTTTCCAGCAGTTTAGTCTTCTGACTGCTTTATCTATTACAAAGATAACAAAAACTGATCTCTGCATAAAACATAATCTGAATTTGAATCTTGAAATTCATAGTCTTCATTGAAAATAACATTAAAAGCTTGTCAGTGTTTTACTTCTGCTCTCTGCATGAATTTCTGGTTATAATTTATAAAAGCAAGACATCTTACAATGCTTTATAACAAAACCTTTGTTTTCATGTCTTCCTATCAAGTGGACACACACAGAAATAGAATTCAACTAGGTTATCTGTAAGTATCATTTGACCAGAATTACCAGAACAGAAGCATCATTTGATTAAACTATATCCTACTATTGTATGAGGAATTGTATGGGCTTTTAATTTAAAATTTGCGTTTTCAAAAGCTTATCTGTGAATCCCCAAATTGGAGCTATAGTCATTGCTGGATTCAAAGTCGAAAATATAAAAAATGAAGAAAAAAGGTTTATAAACTGCTCCGTGTGAAATATGGTTACTCAACAGTTACAAGTGAAGAAGGTGTCTTTCCTTTAAACATTGTATCTATTCATTGACTGGCATTTGTAAGTTTTATACTGTACTTCTATAAGAACAATAATTTTTTTGGGTGCAAGAAGGAGGAAGTTTGACAGGAAAATCCAAATTTATTTTTTTTTAAATTACATGCAGTAAAAGTAAATTCTTTTCCTTTTTAGTCACTTTTCATCACTTTTTCCTCATGAGGAATTTTCAGCACAGTCATACGGCAGAAAAAAAAAAGGGATTTTTAAAAAATTTTTAACAATCAAAATGAAAATATTGTTAGAAATGTAACCAAATGAAAAAAGAGCAACAGAATAAAAATGTACATTAACTTTTTTCAAACGATTAAGAACATTGTTTTTGCTTAGCAAAATAAACAAACTAATTGACAACAACAGTTGACTGTAATAGATCCACAGAGGAAGAACTGACAAGAACTGACTGAATCTTTCTGCTAGGAATGGGAGGATACTACTTAACCACCCTGATCTGGAGATGAAGGAGAGGGAAGAGCTAGCAGTTTCAGAGCTAGCCGTGCTTCTGTCAACAGCAGCCTCTCAACGCCCATCTCTGCTGGCCCATCTACTGTGACCTTCCTCATGGCTGCTGAGTGAAGACTTGGCTGGAGAGGAGTGATGCACAAGACTGATTCTGCCTCTCCAAAAGCTTCCAGCCCTTGGGAGGAAGTTAAAAAGAGTGAAAGAGACATAGGCTTCATCAACTCACATTGTGTTCCTGAGTACTTACAGAACAAGGCACAGGCGAAATGTATCTCATGAGAGGAGCAGAAAGTGTTGGGACAAGGTAGATGTCATGGTGTTGCTAGTGAAATGGTAACATGAACTTTGCTGAAGCTGCTAGGCAAAGAAGGGCTTCTAGAAGGGGTGTGAACAGCTGGTTTCCCTTCATCCTCAGTTTTGGCTAAAGCTCAGCTGTGTTGTGGAGCCTGGATTTGTTTCACTCAACTTCAGCATCTTTTTTAAACTACCTAAATTAAGAGTTTAATTGTTCTAGTTCTTTTTTTCTTGGCTTTCAGTGAGAAATATGTCCCCAAAGAAAGGGCCAGTCCACCTAAGAAATACTTACTACTTTTTGGGAGGTATCTATTTCTCTGGGTTGTAAAGGCTATGTAGGATGACTATACTCCAAATGCAGGCATCTTTAATCAGGAAGATAAAACCAAGACTCGAATTGCAATGTCAACTCAGTTGTAGATACACATGTGTTTTCTGACCATACAACAGTATATTTTCCATCAATTTTTGGCAAATAAAGCATCTTTCAATTGTGAGTGTTGCTCCAATAGCACTACAAAACCAGAGACAAAATCTAGGCTCTACCTAATGACTTAGTTCAATTTATTTCATTCTTTTCACATCTTAAGGTATTTGCTGGCAATAAAGGAATAACTTCTTGATGATAAAACCTTGTCTAGTGTTTCTGAATGCATGGTTAAATAAACCACCCATTCATGAAAAGTAAATCCTAAATTATTTTCTATTGTTCAGTATACTATATGAGGAAAGAGAAAATTACTGCACAGATGCAATACATGACTTAGTTTGGATGGGCTGTGGTCAGACCTTTAAAATTCCAGTGGGATTCATCTCAGACTAGCCTATATATCTAAAATTAACCATGTGACTCTAAACTGGTCAACTTGAGATATCTTTCCAATCAACAGAAGTGGCATAGCCAGGAGGCAATTATACTCATAATAGCTGTCTACAATATGAGAGATGAATTTTTCCTGAAAGTCTGGTTTTCTCCATAAAGATGGTCTAGCATGACTGACCTAGGCTTAACCAGAATTTTAGACATCTAAACTTAGGCCAAATGAATCCTCCATCCAATTTACACTTATATAATCACTCAAGAGTATTTCTATGCAACAAAACTAATTCAATAAATATAAAACTGTATTAATGTATAGTTAATATTTTGGGGAATTATGTCTGCTTTGTGCAAACTAATCATAAGTTTTCTCTTCTGTAACTTAGAATAGGCTGAAATTTCATTCTGCTTCCTGATAAATAAAATGGAGTGAACCCCACATTTGAATGGAGAAAGTCTTGGAAAGCTCCCTGATAGATTAAAATGTCAGAGAAGTACTTTTCAAGGGTTGCCTTATTGTATTATATTCTCATGACACTATGGGAGTGACAACTTTTGAAGTCAAGATCCTGCCTTTGAGCAAGAGCTGGTTCCTATTGTTCGCTTCATTTTGCTTGCTTGCATTCTTTATTGCCATTATAGAGGTCACACTCTTTACACTCAAATAGCGTAGGCCCAATGCTACTTTCAGTAACAATAAAAATCAAGCAGCTTCCTCAACAATAATAATAAAATACCATTCAGAATTTTATTACAAAGGAAAGAAAAAGCATATCAGATGTTTCCTTTAAAACTGAACAAATGCCTATGGAATGTTGAATCATCTCCAGATAACAAGCCACTTCTGCCCTTGTAAAAGTCTCCCCCCAACTGTCATAGGACAGAACTGGAAGAAAGTACACATCCAGCATGGCCTGAAGGAGAGGCCAGATTAAGGGGGTGCTCAGTCTATATTATTGTCCTTCCTGCAAACATAAATTACTCTAGAAAAACTTGTGGACAGTCTGTTGTTTTTTATCAAACTAAAAGCCTTGGGCATGTGGAAAGCCTTGATTTAGGAAGTGTGACCAGCACAGACCACCTGAAATTTGCTTTTCAGGGAAGGAAGCAAGCTGTTGAGTTTGACTCAAGGCTTTTTCACAAGAAGATTAGTATCATGAATTTTGCTAAATGTCTTTGGGCTTTTCTGTATCTTTTTCCTACACACAGATGTGGATTTTTTTCGTGAAGACAATGTCTATATAAGATTTATGTTTATTTTCTTCTAAAAACATGGATGAGCTACATGCAGTCTTGATCTGATCACCAAGTTAAAATAAACCAATACAACTAGATTTGTATATGTATATGTAGGAACACATAGCTATTGTATGCTAAATTTATCAGAAGCACTTTTGCCTTGTTATTCACATCAGCATGGACGAATCACAGTAAAACGTCGTGTGTTTGTGTGTGTACATGCACAAATGCACAAATTGAGTCTAATATTTGTCATGATGCAACCTCTCATTATAAGTAACATAAAAAACCCCAGCAACACTAAATATTTAAATGGTTAGGACTTTTTAAAAGTTTGATATATAAAATAACGCAAGTAAATTAATCAACATTTCTTCTGTCAGAATAATTTGCTAACTTGACCCATAGATGTGAGCCAACAGCGAACTTCTAACCAGCCTGATGGGTACTAAGAAGAAGCTTAATAAATCTTTTCATATTCAAATGCTAAGGTAGTGTGGATCTTAAAGAAGATACGGGAAATTTTGTAACCCTGAAAAAAGATTTAATTTGCTCTAAGAAATATACAACAACAAATATAGCCAACAATATTTATTTTATTTTTAAATCTAGTTACATGGCTTTATATTATTAATACATTTTAATGGAACTGTAGATCACATCTGATATTTTTGCTAAAGCATACTGAGTCCATGCTACAAAATATTAAAATGAGTGACTACAGTAACCTATCTGCACTAGTATT
>VZSC01010569.1:21197-34236 GCA_013398225.1 Steatornis caripensis
TTGATAGGCAGAAACGAGCTGTAAAATGGATAAATAAGCCTGTAAACTGGATCAATACATCTTGTTCCCAACACCTAAAAGACAGAAGTAATAAAGGAAAGATGTTTGTCATGTCATGAGGAGAAGAAAAAAATAAATTTTTATATTTATTTATTTATTTAATATTAGTAGTGGGAATGGTGAGGAGCTGAAAAACAGACAGTAAATGCCAGTTATGTGGTAGATTGAAGAAGTCATGACACCTCTGTCCAGAGAAACAAGAAGGTGAATGGGAAAACGTGAGCTGTTTATTACAGTGAATTGTTCTAAGGAGGTAAGAAATACGCCGCCTTATTATTAACATTTTTTAGTTTTATAATAGTGGCAATTAAAACTGTGCACAATAAACTAAAGAATTAGAATTCTAGATATGAGACTAAATATATCAACTGACTAAATACTTTTTAGATAAACAAAATTAAAGTGAATGTAGATAATTTCCTGTCTAAGGAAAAGAAAGAGACAACAATGCAATTACTTTTAAAATCCTTTTTTTGCAGTGATTTAATGCTTAATACTCTATTTGTCACTTCTTTGACAACAAAAAAAGAAAAAAAAAGAAAAGAAAGAAAAGAAAAAAGTGAAGTTTTGGCTGGAGACATCATAGAAGAGTATCTTCTACATACAAGTGAGAAAAATGCTTGACAAATTAAAGTTCTGATCAGGGATTATGAAATATAGATGAGAAAATAATATTTTACCATTTCATGCAAATTTACATCACACACTGAGATAAAACACAGCTAAATGAATTTGTGTTATGTGATTCTCTGTGCCTGTAATATACTTCTGAAAATTATCTAGCATTCTTCTAAAACAGTGTAATGCAGAAGGATTTCCTCCCCTGTGAAAGACTCTAAAAACATTCTAAGAGTGCAAGGTATGACAGTATTATTTGTTATTTTTATATATATATATATATATATGTGTGTGTGTGTGTGTGTGTATCTGGGTATATACAGTCAAATTGGTGATATAGTCCCTACCACAGACTTCATTCACACTTATCCTAAACATGAATAACCTGAGTTCAAGCAATGAAAACTAAGCACTGCAAAAAAGACATGCACAGCTCCTGAAGACAAAACATAGGGTTTGCCTAAGTTGCTAACTAAAAACCTCTATTCAGTTAGCAATGCCAGTATCTTCATGTTTTTACTCTTTGACACAATGATGGATTATTTATTTACTGAACAGCACTGGTGGCCAGAAAATCTGATTTTCATGCATGAAATCCATGAAACCTCAGCCACTGAACAGCTTCTTTTACACGTGGCAAAGGTCACCTATCAAGGGATTTTCTCACGTTTTGTGTGATTGGTCATGCCTCATTTCCTTCAAGAAAATATGATTTCCCCGAAGTGTGTGCATTTTAAGAGACTCACAAAGATTGAGAAAGTTATTTCCTCTTTGTTTGTGATAAGCACAAAATATGGAGACAAACCTACAGGGAACAACAAGCAACTGTTTGTAGCTGGAGACCATATTTAATCCTATCATTAAGGAAAACCTCAGAGCACCCTAGGAACAAAGAGAGAGCTAAACCAGACACTTAACCTTGTCACTTAACCTTTCAGACTTGAAAGTATTTAAAGAAAATATTCAGTATATTTGATAAGTCATTTCCCTGTATTGGTAAAGCACTACCTGGTCATACTAAGAGCTTCTATTCTTTTAAGCAATAGGAAGTCAAACCAAATGAGATTATATTGGGTTTTTACAAAGGTTTCACTGCTCTTAAACACTGGAGTGAAATATTTTATTTTCATGTTCTAATCTCTTTGAGGAAATGAAAAAAACTGCAGCTCATGTGTCCTACTGCTGGTGCCATACTTTTAGAAGGCGGCAGTGCAACACATCTTCATTGTGAGTTTTCAGAACTAGAATTGCCTATTATTGTTGCATGCATGCATAAAGTGCCTATCACAATGGAGCTCTGCTAACGTTTGGGGTCCCAAGATACCTTGGAGACAGATAACTATATGAAAATAGAAATGTAGGAGAACCCCCTGAAGTGAAGTACTGTTTTGTTTCTGGGGGTTTTTTTGTGCTCTTAAGGGCCGTAGGTCTGTCTTTTGAGAGTCTGAGCTTCAGGACGCTGATAGATGTTGACCAATAAATTGAGAAGCTTCTGCAAGACCTTTCAGGTTTTCTGTAGTTTCTGGTAAAGTCTACACATCTGCAAGTGACAATCTATGCCTTTCTTCTAAGGAGTACTTGCCCATTTTATGATTTCTTTCTTCCATTTTGTTTGAAAACCATTGAAATTAATAACATCCTGCACTGTCAGTGCTTTTTATTATATCATAAAGTAAATAATAACGAAAAAAATTCTTACTACTCTTTCTACAGGGCAGATATCTGACTACAGTGCAATAATGACAACAACGTCTAACATGAAGAATACACAGAAACAGGACATAGTGTCAAAAGGAAAACATTCTCTTCTCACTGGAAAAAAGTAATCTGTTCAAAGAGAAATCTTGTGGCTTTTAACTTGTGCTGTCAAAATACAGTTGTCTGCACATCAGAGAGGGAAAAAATAAAAAGAAAAAATGAAAAAGTTCATGGTTTTTAAAGGTTTGGAGCTCTTTTAATAATGTGGGAATATGTGAATATTGGCATAGTATTATATTTGTAAACATTAATGGTGATATGCATTGTTCATTTGGCTACATTATTTACAAACATTTAAAATCTTTCCCGTATCTTTATCTTGCAGTGTTGATTGTGTCTTTCGCCATGTTTTTGCCAGTAGGCTAGTGATGAATTATTGTGACAGTTCAAAAAAAATTTCAAAAACCATCAAGGAATAGAAAATATTAAAATACAGTGGTATTTCCTCAACAACGAGGAGGAAAGTGATAGCATAAGAACATTTAATGTAGATGGGATCAAAAATTTCTTAAAAAATACAAATTGGCTCACACATCTAAGTGAGAAAGATGATCACAGAAATTCTTCTGTGCTAGCTGAAATGGGGGAAAAGATGCTATTAGCATAAGTTTATAATCAGTACAAAATGGAAAGTAGAATAATTACCGTTGAAATTTTCAGAAAGGAAATATTTATGCTGCATGTCTGAAGAGAAAGTGGGAGTGAATGAAATCTTAATAATGTTTGGTATTTGGAATATGGAATATTTTTGTATGGTAACTCTTGAAAATGACAAAACTTGGGATATTTAAAACAAGACTAGACAATAAATGATTTAAACATACTGAAGGGTTCTTTCACAGTTGTCTAGAGACAGAGTTGAAAACCTCATACCCGTCTTCTGCATCTGACTGCCATCCCTTTCCAATAATACAAAATAGTCTGCAGTACTTTATTCCACAGATCATAACAAGTAAAATATAATGCTTACTGAGGAATTTTGTGTCTGCCCCTTTTTCTTCTGGGGCATAACTGCCTATCAATACTAATAACATATCATCTTCTAGGTTGTCTACAGCCATGCCACTCTCATGATAAATGTGATCGGATACTGTGCACAGTGTTGCCAATACTGATGTTATCAAAAGTATGTGTGCCTCTCTGTTATGTTAATTTTGCCAGCTTGAACTTGGCTGCTGCTGTAGCCACCACTGCTATTTATGGAAAGCAAGTTTGTGTTAATAAACCTCTCGCGTAGTTACAAATTGCCTAGAATAAGTATGACTGTTACTGCTCTGATTTGTCTTGGGGAACTGGAAGGAGTTTTACATATATATTGTCAGAATTAATCAAAACAGTGTAAAGATTGTGTTATTTGTTCATCACCCTCGAGATAATATTCTTCCTCTAAGCACATGGTATAACGGGATAAGGTTTGCATAAAATAACCAGGAAAATTTACAAAGGAGGCTTAGATTTTGTACAGAAATCCTTCCTTTCTTCCCCCCCTCCACTGATCTACTGAAAACTGAAGTTAATCCCTGAAACGGGATGGTATCTCTTAATTTTGCAATAATCTTCTGTTAATTTGCATTCTTTTTTATATTTAACTTCTCTATTTCTAGATTGTGTGCAATTAGGTTATTTACAGTTTTGTCCTACCTTCCTTTCCTCATCATTAAATATATTGAATAATGGGAAAAAAAAAGTCCCAAATTCATATTTTGTTATGAATTCCTAGCATTTCAGAATTCCCATAGAAAACTTAAACAAAAATACCTTTTTTTTCTCCATATTGTACTACAATACATGTAGTAGATATGCTCTGTTTTCCTGCAAAATAAACAATGTTTGGTCAAAATAGATGAACAATATATAGTATGCATTTAGCTTTATTTTTTAGGAATAAGTCCTTTTCCATTTAATAAAATCATAACACTTAGTATTTAATGAAACATTTTGTTCAGCCATAGATAAGAGTTACGACACTGATTACCAAACAAAATCATGAATATATGGTTGCTTTATTTTTACTGGCAAACAGAAATTCACTACAGTTGCAAAGCAATTGCATGTAAGGCCTAGTGAATATTTATTTTTCAATTTTGCCATCGCTGCAAGAAAGATTAGTAATTGTTTCAGTGACAAAACTAATTCAGTGCCAGAGAGACACAGGGGAAAAAAAACCCCACAATCCCCATAGAATCAATTCTTTTATGAATTTGGAAAATAACAAGTAATCATTGCTTGTTATAGTTTTTGACAGCTTAAGTATAAAAAAATCAATTACCATGAAACTCCTATCCAGATGAATGTTGAAAATAAACCTGCTTCTTAGGTACCTGATAACGTAGCATTGATTTTTATTGTTTGAAGGAGGCTGGCTATATTTAATTTCTTTTATTGATTTTTTTTTTCCTTAAGTCCTATATTCAATGCATGTGAGATACAATACAATTTCTTATAGCAAAGTAATGCCAGACACCAAGCCTGTGAATTAATTTTACATGAGTGAAAGCAGTGTTTAGTAATTTGCTGAGTACTTGAGAGTAAAACTAGTAATTTTCCTCTTTATTATTTATAAATACCAAGAGGTCCAGAAGTGGACATGGTGGTATGGGCTCAAATGCGAAGATCTTGCAGTAATTTCTAATATCTTGACACTGCAGCACCTCACATTCTATGCCTCATGTACTTTTGAATGCCAGTAGTGATTGAAGGTTTTTGTAAACTGGGGGAAAAATATAATCAGCAAGATTTTCAATTGGCTTTTGAAAACATAAGTTTCAAATCAGAATGCAATTTTAGACAGAATTGAATGCACAATTTAAAACCACACACAAACATGGCAATTAAAAAAAACATATTGTTTGGAGCTTAAAGTGGTTGTAGTCTTTTTTCCAACTAATGAATAACTAAAACCAAATAGCATTCATGAGCCTGTATGAGTAGAATTTTAACTATTCCTACATCAGCAAAGTGAAAGCAATGTTATTTTGAGAAGATAAATACAAAATCTTCTTTCAAATAAATGTAAAATATGCAAATATAGTGATTAAGAAAGGTAGAATAAAAAGTTTGGAGCAGTAAGTATTTTAGTTTCACTGAAATGTTACTCTTTGTGTCATGCATTATGAATTTATAGCAGCAGTTTTCCTTGTCTAAATATGCTAGATAAGGTGGGTGCTCATCATGGAGATTGCCTGTTGTTTGGAGACAGCTTAGAGGATGAGTTTCTCTGTGGCAAAGCCCTACTGTATTTAATCGTAGAGGAAGATGGTGACATCTGAAAGAGGGAAAGCAAAACCTGACACAGAATGGTACTGTAATGCTCAGAGACAACTTACTGCAGCAGGTGAAGATCATACACCATCTGATTCAAAACAAAGTAAGTAAAGCCTGCCCAACTTACCCTGAGGAGCTTTCAAAGCTTAATAAATTTGTCACTACTATACCTGGGAAGACTTGATTACTCCTGAACATTTATCTACCCTCATGAGTTCACCTGTGGGAAGTGGGGCTGTGGGTGGCAGTGTTACACTGCTGCTTCCTAAGCAGAGAAGCTAGTCTAATGAGGGGAAGGAGTGGGGATGTATCTAAATTAAGTTTGAGAAGCCCCTTCTTTACGGATCATTTGATCAGAGGTGCCATAATAAAACCATTCATTTGATTTCTCCTGGCCTCTCTGCTTTCATTAGTATAATTTGAGTGGCA
The DNA here is from genome assembly GCA_013398225.1 of Steatornis caripensis. Taxonomy (NCBI): domain Eukaryota; kingdom Metazoa; phylum Chordata; class Aves; order Caprimulgiformes; family Steatornithidae; genus Steatornis; species Steatornis caripensis. The sequence goes on from VZSC01010569.1 coordinate 27,327, forward strand.
TAATATGGTTAGCTGCCAGAGTTTTATTGAAAAAAATTATAGAGAATATTGATTTGAAAGGAGTGTGATGGGGGGGAGGGGGGTGTTATTTGGTGCACGTATTCAGTATTCATGCATAATTATCATTGCTTTCTTGGTAGATAATACCTACAAATTTTCCATTAGGGAGTAAGAACAGTTATGCTAGGTCCTGTTCAAATGTAACTACTTGCCGTCTTTATACAGTGTCTCAGTATTGAAATTTCTGTTAAACAATTGGTTCTAGAACAGACATTTGATAGATTGCTCAAACTCGGCATCAATAGAACATAATGTAATGTTAATGAGAAATTACTCCTCCATGGGAAAAGGTTGAGATGCAAGATGTTATCTGGGCTGTTTAGGCATCTGGGTGGCTAAGTTATGAGGTTGATTTCCCTGCCTTTCTCTAAAAATGAATTAATTCCTGCACAAGACAGTGAGAGATGAGGCTGACTCTCCATCTCTGGAGAAGCTTGTTTCTTTCGCTTGATATCGTAAGGTGTTGAGGGAGATTGGCTTCCTAACATCAACACCAAAAGTTGGAGGGCTAAAAAAGATGATGCAAACTCTGTTTAAGAGTCCTATTATTCAATATTTTCTGCAGCAAACCTATAAAGGAAATAGTATTTTGGAGATGTTGATAAAGCTCCTGCAAATATATGGCTAAGCATATAAAGTCTGACCTGCAGAGTCAGGTATTGCTAGAGTTCATGCACTGCCCAGCATCCACAGTAAGCCTGTGAGTCTGACAGTTTAACTTCCTACATTGGAAAGTTGATCTGGGTATCACTAAGACACAATAAACCTGGTTCAAAAATGTGTCACTTTATTGTCTTTTTTTCACGTTCAGTTCTGTTCTGGAGCCAAACATAATCTGCTTTCTACTGTAGATAAGTGGGAGTGTGTAAAACTTAGCAAACTTACTTGCACTTGCAGTAAAATACCCATTCCACCTTAATTTATTCAACACCTCTCAAGATTTTGAAAAAATGAAATGTTTCTGACTTTAACCTATAACTTGTTATATTTATGGTGTTTCAAGAAAGACTGGATGAGTCCATCAAAACAATATGTTTTCAAAGTTTCCTCAAGAAGCATTAGTAAGTTGCTTAGTCCTCTATGTGTGGTGTCCAAGTATAAATCTACTTTATAAGAAAGACTAGTTTTAGAGGAGCAGAATTTAGTCTTTTTCTTCTTCCTCCCATCTGAACAGCTCATTGTCAAGAGAAAATGTAAAACAAAGTGGTGAGTGCAGACAAAGTTTCATTGTGCAGTTATCTCACAATAAGTATTTGTGCATGGTAAAGATATTACATTTCCTTCTGAGATGCTGTCTGTACTACATCCAAATTGCAAAGCACGGGTGTGTTTCTGCTCTCTGGCATCCAGATACAGCCCCATGCTCTGTGGTGACAGACATAGGCATATCCTTTACTCTGCCTCCTGGTCTGTGTCCAGGGGCAAAACACACATGTACACATAGGCAATAAAGGCAGTCACAGCACTAGATCTGGACATCTGGGTGTTCAGGACCTGCAGTATATATTAGCATATCTCTTCTGCACAATCTATGTAATGCTCATGAGAACAAATTTGAGGTGCATTGCTATGAGCAACTGCAAGATGCTTACACAGCAGATGTTTCTTATTATGGGTGTCTAGAGAGTTTCACAAGTAATAAAATTATTGAACTATAAGACTATAGAGACAATGGGATCTCAAAGTCTTTTTAAATGTAGGCCAAGCATGGCTGAAGACAGATTTGATGGGGCCTGAAAACTTTGGGGCAGCTCATAGGTGTTCTTAATTATCTTCTGGGCAAAACTACAAGGGACATGTCTGCTGAGGTTTAATAAATACTTATAAAACTATTTCTGAATGAGTATATCATCTCATGTGCAGCTGATAGGTGCCTGAGTTGGAACTCTTTTGTTTACTGAATGACTGCTTTTCTCAGCTCCTCATGAATGAGGAAGAACACACATTAGAAATAACCTCCAGAAATTAATTCAAGGCATAGAGCTTTTTAATATGGTCATTATTAACAGAAAGCTGAAGAGGACTCAAACATGCTTATCCCAGGTCCTGGTATTTCTGTTTAACACTGGGGAAGGAGTAAGAATTAATTTAATATTTCTCTTCCATTCTGGAAGTACAATATATTCTTGCAGTATTCTTACATTCTTTTTCACGTGCCCAGTTTGGTCTATGGTTGGAGACAAGTTTGGTTTGGTCAAGCGAAGACATATATAAACTCTTAAATTATAATCTCAATAATGGATTTTGCCATTTTTTAATGCAACATTCTATCAAGAAATATGACTTACTGTTTCCCAGATGTCTTTTCTACAATATGATTTTGTGTATCAGTTAATTATTATTATTTTTTAGATAACTCTCAAGAGACTCCAGTCAAAACCTGGAGCCTCATTGTTTTATACAATCTTTACCCACACAATTAAAAACAAAACCTTCTATGATAAAGCTCTGACTAGCCCTGTCCATGATAATACAGGACAGATTGATACTACCAACGTGAAAATAAGAAAAATGAAAACAAAACAGCTGTATTTATGATAAATACTGATCAAATACTATTGCTAACATAAACTTTTAAAATAGTATTCTAAATAAAACCAAATGGGCAATCATATGAGAAATTTCTTTAAATCTACCATTGTTACAAATTGCTTGCTTACAGACTGCTTTGCAAGAAACTAGCCTGTCAATAATTTTCATATAGACTTAGAAAGCAGTAAAAAAAGTGCTCTCCCTAGGGAAATGTTCACTGAAAATCCACAACAGCATTTTCAGGGAAATGACCTACTTTAAGCTGTAATCTGTGATTTCTGTGTGTGCAGTACTGTTTCTGGCACTGGGGGCATATATTCATAAAGCATTTGCAAGATCTGACATTGGTGTATCTTGTGTTTCTGGCCAATTATTGAAATTATTAATTTGAATGATTTCACATTAACACTTTCTGCTTTCATCCAAGGGAAATGCAGAATGGCAGGTGCGGTGTGGAAGGTTCTTTAGCTTAGTTACGACTTAACACAGAAACACGGGGAGAACTCTAGCCCCACAGCAGTTATCCACTAAATCATCATTGGAGTTAATTCAATCACTTTCTCAGTCATAATAATAAAAATAATATAAAAATAAATGTTAACCACTGAAGTATGAGAGGCTAGATACAGTAGGGCCACTTAACAAGAAAACGTGGTAGGCTACATAGAGGCAAGTATATCCTTTGTCTCATTAAACAGGCAAAATAAACCTCAGTTAGGTTTGAGAAGGTTAAAACATAGAGTTCATTTACCCAGTTACTTACCTGTTAGAGTTTCCACAGTCCCTGAAAATCCACTCCATTTTCCAAACCCCTTCCCAAACCAGTTGCCTCCCACAGTCGGGAAGATGGAGCAGCCAGAATCCCAAGCAAAACAAATGTTGGACTCTAAACTCAAGCAGGGAAAGCTTCATCACCCTGTTGATTATCAGGGTTATGCACCTGAGGAGCATTACTGGAAAACACCAAACGATGTAGAGGTATTAAGCGCTCCCAGTGTGCACCAATAGGACTTGGTCACCCTCACCAGCCTCACCTGACACTTCTACCCACTTCTACCACAGTTTTACCCACTTCTACCACCCTTGAGGAATAGCCCTGGTTTGGGGGTTTTTTTCTGTGCCCCGACAGTATTTTTTTCAATAATTATGAATCAAATTCTTAGAACTACTTGCCAAGTATTTTGGAAAGAGCACTTAGAGGATAACAGCTCTAATATAGCTCCTGGGGGGCAGCAAATGCAGTTATTATTTTGATTTTGGTTTGGTATTATTGGGGTTTTTTTTATAAAAAAGCATGTAAAACATAACTATTCAGTATATTTATCAGGAACTAGATTTAAATGTTCCACTAAAGAGCATAGAAAATACGTTTGTCACTCGTAACTCTTACTTCTTTCACAGGTTTTTTAAGGAAGAAAGAATTCCTCCACACACCTTCTTTTGCTGACTTGGACATTTTTGCCCAAGAAAGAAAGTTGATTGGAAAGCTCTAGACATTGCGAATATATTGGTGTAATTTCTCAATAAAATATTTTTTCAGACTTTAACTTACATAGATTGGGGGTGGGGGCAGTGGGGTGGATTGTCTATTTCAGAAGGTTTTTTAATTAATTAAAAATACACTGTGGAAAATGTTAGCTTCTAATTCTGTCTTGAATGACCTGTCCTTCCAAATTTCTTGTCATACTGTCACTTCAGCCAGGAACTTGGGCTTTTTAGCCATTAAAACTGAGCTGGAAAGCCCAGCTGGCACAGCTCTGGAGACAAGCAACCAAAACCTGATAACCTGTCACAGGAAGCATTAGGCCAGGTTCCAACTTGAAATAAATTATTGTAGTCACATAGAATTGAAGGAATAGGCCCATAATAACGTTTTCAATTGGGAGTATTATTAAAACATGGAGCTGAAGGATTCATTGCTAACAGGGCTAATACTTGAATGAGGGAAAAAGATGAAATCCTTACCTAGGAACATCCATCAGAATTGCTTTATTCAGTTCTGTAGAGCAATTCAGATTTTAAACGGCTGAGGTTCTCACCCAAACAAGTGAGGTTATCCCAAATTCAGTGAGTACAAGGTGTTTACATAACCAATATATGTTTATATATTGATTAATTTGCTGGTTTATTTATTTATTTATTTATCTGTTCAAAAATAGCATCTACTTAGGAAAAAGGTAGGATAATTCAGTGGTTACTGCTTTAATCAGAATGGAAGGTCAGTGAATTTCTCTGCTAAAGATTTCTTGTGTGGTCTCGGGTAAATCATTCCATTTATACCACAATATATCAGTGCAGGCAAAGGTAATTTCACATCACAGAAAAAGGTGATTTTTATGAAGTGAGGGTAAGGGATGTTCATCAACATCAGAACAGAAACATGAGTTTCTCTGTGAAGGGGAATGGAGCTCAGTCTGCAGGAAAATTTGCAGTTTATTTTAAGAAATATTGCAAGGATTTTGTAGAGGAATAGAGTTTTGACCACCATCCTCCTACCCCAACTCAGCTCATGTTATTACTCTAGGACTTAATTTCCGTTGTGTATTTTTTGTAGCTGAAAGACTTATATAAAATAAAGTGGTCTATAAATCATCAGTTCCACACTAATGATTGGGAGTGTAGGGGGGAAGGTGGGTATGTGGCATGAAATAGAACAGAATGGAAAAGGAGAAGGTTAAATGTAAATACTTTCACTTCCTTCATCCTAATACAACGGGCAACTTTCATACACAGTAGAAATCTGGTGTGATTTTTTCCCTCTGCAATATATTTTGGCATAGCTTCAGATTAAATAAGTTTCTTGAGTTAAAGTTTTCTTCCTCTTGGCTTTCATCACTCAAAAAAAAAAAAACCAGCAAACGACTGTCCCTCAAACCATTTGAGAAGTGTGTAATTTATTATTCTGTTACATAGAAACAAATTCTCGCTAAATTCTCAAGAAAAAATGTTTGGTTTTTTTTTTTTCTGCTGGAGAATGATTGAGTAAAATGATATATTTTTTTCCTGTCAGAAACTGCCAGTAAATCATGTCAGACATAAACATATTAAAACAGTCTGATACAAACATTGTTTTTTCAAAATATTGAAATTTCTAGATGTAAAATATGTATAATATATTCTCTAACTACAGTCCAGCGTGAAATGTAACAAAAAAAACCACCTCGGCAAAAAAACCCCAACCCAATCTTGTTCTCTCCTGCCTCCTGGGCTTCTAGTCTAATTCAACATTGCATTTATTGATACAGTCATGTTTTTCTTGTTTTTTATTTATTTTAATTTTACATTACTAGGAAAACCTGTCTCCTGGCATATTTTTTATTTCAATTACTTTTGACTGTTAAGTGCATTTTGGCACTATGGATGACAAATCTAACTTCTTTTAGGCTCAATGGATTATTTTTTTTCCTAGATACTGCAGTTCTCATTGCATTTTCTTGGTAGTCCTAGTGAAAATAGACCCATGACTACAACTGTTTTTCTCAAACATTTTATGGAAGACAGATAGGCAGTAGGTTTCAGACGTTTATGTAATTAACTTCAGGTGCCTGTTTTTGAGATTACAATTTATCTGAAAGAATTTATACTAAATTTCCATCACATCAATAAGGATAAGAAACAGAATTGTACTAATTCTGTCCTTGGGTATGCACTTGTAATGTCTATGGAATTCTGTAGGCTGTGAACCTCTGGAAAATCAGGTGGATGTCATTGGACAAGAGCTTCAGTTATTGTTAAGACAGATATGGAGGTCTATTGCCTCTGAAACTCTTTTTTTTTTTTTCCCTCCCACTCTTTACCTCCTCAAACTGTGGAGGCAGAGCACTCACAGGAGGCACAAAGCATACACTAGGATCTCCCATCGTTTCTCCTGAAGGCTTTGATCAGCATAGAAATAGTTCTTGACACTAAAAATTGGATTGCATTAGTATTAATATTCAACAGGGTGATAAATGAAAGAAATTTGCATTCATTTCATGCTTCAGACCAAATGAGACATTGCTGATAAAAATAAATACATTCACTTCACAGTTTGAAGGTTATCTATGCAACTAGAAAGGTTAGAGGTTGTGTTTGTTTAACAGAAGATCAGGTACTACAGCATGAGATGACAGACATACTGGGAAAATCCTGTGACTCAGAATTGGGGCAAAACCCAATAAACATAGCCTCTCATGGAAAAAAAAAAAATAAAAAGAAAAGAAAAAAGCAAGCAGGAATATATTTTCATCATTTCTTGGAAAATTTTTATAATTTGACAGTACTTCCTAAGTGAGTAACTAATAGCAAGGGCACTGTAGTACAGTTTTAGATAATGAGG
>VZSC01010569.1:34397-55165 GCA_013398225.1 Steatornis caripensis
GATAATGAGGTTTACAGCTCTGCATCTTATGGGTCATTATAGACATGAATTCAGGTCTTTTATTTCAAGTGAGTTCCCCAACCATGAGACAACTAATTATTGGAGAGTTCCTTTCTCCTTTCCCCATTTTTGACCAAAACTTTTAATAAAATCTTAAGAAAACTTCCCAAGGAAAAATAATCACTGAAATCTATGTTTTTCTATGCAAGGTTTATTTTTAACAGATCAACGTTTTTCATTGATTTCTCTTTTGTCTGAATAGTCCTGAATAGCACTAAGTCTAAAGTTCCTTGCCCCTAGTCACATAGAGGGATGAAGGATGATATTCAGCCATCTGTCCTTCCCTTTCACCTGAAACACAATGTTTCTGTTGCATGCAATGCCTTGCATTTGATGGGGAAAGGGAATTGCCCCTTTTGCACTGACAGACAAAAACTGTCTGAATTCAAGAAATTATGTTGTCTCTAATGTCAAAATAATTTAAAAAGACAACAAGAAAAAAAGAGCTTCTAGCTGTATGAATAAGCAGAAGGCTGTGTCTGTTGTGGAAGAAAAAAGTGCTCTCATTTTAACTGTGACTACTGAAATCTTTGTAGTGTGTCATTATCAACAGGCAACATCTGTGCAGAACTGTTCTCTATGACACTGATGTTTCACGTCTCACATGCAAGTAGCTTTTAAGCAGGGATGAAATGGGATCTGGGTCAGAAATCCCCTAGGATTAGTCTATAGATAGTCTATAGGAATTAAAATCTCTGTAGCCAGATTTCCAAATTATTGCCTGTAGGCAATTCAATTCCAAACTGAAAGATAAGAACTGAAACAAAACAGCAGAAACAAAAGATACATAGTTTTCTGACTTCAGAAGTATTTCCAACCTGATCTCCCTTCACTTGTGTATATCAGCAGTTGGAAATCCATAGTTGCCAGATAAGCTTTCAAAATCATTATAAATGTAGAAATGTTTCATGTTGGGGCACTTATACACAATTGCATCATGACAACTAAACATAATAACCTACATCCATAAGATTAGTTGGTTTCTTTCTGAGCAAATACCCATAGCTAAGCTAAAGAAAGGGAATTAGGAGGCAGTAATGGGGATGGAGATTCAGGCCATCATTCACAGGACCTCATTCTTGATGGCAGTGAACTGAAATGCTCCATGACTTCAGGGAACAGAAGAACCACTTCCACACAACGCTGTTTATTCAGGATTTCCGCTTCTTTTTGTCTCAGATCCTTTGCTTAAGATTGCATGTGGAACTCAGTCACAGAAAATGTCCCTTTGCCCTCCTAAATGCTAAAGTAATCTTGTGACTGGCATTTCTGAGTCTTGAAGTTACTTTATGAGGAAGAGAGCAGAAGTGGGGAAGAGGTGTAGCTATTGCTTTGTGGACCACTGAAGGAAGATCGACTTCACAGAAAGTACATGATCTGGTTCACTGGACTGAGTGTTAACAAAGCCATACTGGGGCAATTATTAGAGTCCTATGGAAAGTAACCTGTAATTGTGGGACTTGGCCCTTAGCACTACAATTTGTGTGAAAGACAAAGAGAAAAATACATATATTTAAGTTAATGCAGGAAAAGAACTGCGTTTTTAGAACTGTACATTTCTCTTTATTAAGACATCACATTTTCAATCTCCTAATCAACGCAATGTAAAGAGGCTTGAAATCATTTTATCCTACTAAGCCTAGCGCTCTGCTCAATTATCATCATAAAAAGGAATGTCTTTTGTTCCACAGTTCACTGCAATTGGTTTCCAATAATTACCTTTATGTCTTTTTAGCTATCTAGTTTACAAAAAAGATCATAGTGTACGTAAAGTTTACATTAAAAAAAGTTCAATAACTTGTTATCTGAAGATAACAATTTAGCCTTATGTTCACTGCATATATTATGGCTTTTGTGGCTTCTTTTCCCTTTGAATGACACGGTCAATGGTTCATCACATTTGCACCTCAGAGGCAATTGTTACCCACTCATGTGTGAAAGTAGCAGAGTCTATTTAGATTGAATTGCTCAAGATTATCATGGATTGGTAAGGGACAAATCACAACATTTTGCTTGAAAGAAGATTGTTGTTGCCTTCCACCTCACACATTCTGAGCAAAATTTTAAGTACTATACAAACACTTTCTTAACACAGAAATTCGGAATTCCTTCTGTTCCCTCTGCTCAAGGAAGATAAGTGTACTTTAGAAAAAATGAAGAAAGAAATGACAACAAAATACGTTAAATAGTTACTTGCATCATCATTTAAAACACCCTACATGATAGGAAAAGTACAAGAATATAGCAAAATCTCATGGGGAAAAATACATATCAGAATAAATTTGTAATGTTTGTTATAAACAGTATATGTACACTAAACGTACAAACATATTGAACATTTTAAAATCACTGAATCACTTGATAACTACATGTAACAAGTATGATGTTATATTTAAAACTATTTTGAGTAAAGTATTGGATAAATAAAGGAATTAAACTGAACAGTATAGGCCATTTTCTATATAAGTTGAATTTAATTTCCAAAGTGGATTATAGAATATCTGTGTTTACTTTGATTCATTGCTTTAATCAGTTTGCAATTAACTGAGATGATAACGAAAGTGGTGTTCTGTACTAAATATAAGTATAAATTTAAATAATAGAAATATAAATAATATCAATAATATTAATATAAACATATATCCAAAATGACATTTTAAATGTAATCCCATCTTGGACATAGAAAACCTATTTCTTCAGGCTAATCTGTCTTTGAAGACAGTCTTTCTTCATTATCTTTACTGCTTGGAATTACACTAAACATATTAAAGCAAGATTAAAAATGAGGTGCTGCTGCAAATATTGCATGACAAATTTTGTATTAACAGTATTTTTCCCTACAGAAAAATTATAGATCTAGGGCAACACAAATGAGGAGAGAGAAGCAAAGCCTACAAACTAACATGAAAACAAGGTCTCCATTTTAAGATTATTGAGGTATGCATGAAAAGTGAGTCACAGATATGTGAGGCAATCAGTAAAAGTACTTTCACATAAAACAGTGTTAATATTTATGCATACTGCAAAAAAATGACAGTAAATTGATCATTACAAAAGAATAAAAAATGTTCAGTTTAATTGTATTTCAAAACTAAAGGCAAAACCCTGGAGCAGTGAAAACAGTGACCTTTTTCTCCCTCTTGGATTATGATCTGAACTTCTTTCTAACCACATAGTTCTTGGAGGAATACCAGTGCTCTCAATTATCCTTGATTACAAGTGTTGGTTGGGTAATTGTTTCAAAAAACAAGTAAAATATCACCTGTAGTTCAATATTATCTCCTGCCATAGGAATGTTGGATAGAAAAAAAGTTCACTTTAATGACAATTCACTACTTTGGCATGTGTTGTTACTCTGTGTGTGCATGTACACAGACACACAACTAACAGAGATGAGTGTTAAAGGCAGGTACACGTCTGCATGTGAGCACAGACAAACATGCAAAAAGCATAAGTGCAGTGGTCAGTTTAGGACAGATGCTTTAGCAGTGCTGGAGGAGGGGTGTAAGCGTTGTGTTTAAAGTTGCACCAGCTCGATGGCAAGCTGGTCCTAACTTCTCTATAGGACTTCTGGGGTACACCAGCTCAGCACGCTTAAAGTTTCAAAAGATACTGCACACTGTATGCTGGGTAATGTTGGTGACTTCGTACAATACGGGCAGACAAGCTTTCTTAGTTACAGCCCCACAATTGTGAGCTGGTTCTTGGGGACATTTCACCCCACTTAGGCGCATGCCCTTTTCTGTGCCTGCTTCACTGCCATCAGCATCCGTTGTCCTCTGCCTTTGACTGCTGGGAGCACTGTAATCCAGTCCTATTTTCTCTAGGGAAGATCTTCAGGGCAGAAGGGGATTCCCTGCATTTCTGCATCTCTAAAGTATTCCCACAGAAAGCACACACAATTTGGCGATTCATTTCCATGACATAAAAAGAAGAAAAATACTGTATAAATATGTAGAGGTTTCTTTATCTCACTAAGTGTAACTTTATCCCATATGAGGAACAGAGGAAGCTTTCAGAAAAGAGATGAAATTAGAAAAATTACTATACAACCTGTGGTCTGCCAGACATTCTTTGGTGTTTTTAATAACTCATTTATTATTTTGGAGGTGTATTCCAGGGAACTCTCTACTTGACTATGTATAGATATTTTCTTCACTAACAGATCACAACTAGAGTTGCTTTCAACAATGGAGTGAATTTTGTCTATCATGTATAGCTAGAAAAGAAGAAAATACATACTTTTTTTACAAAAATAAGTATTACTTAAATATTTAAGTAATCATGGCAAATAAATTATTGTTTAAAAATGTGTTACTGCTCAAGATATGTTCATCCTAATAACTTTGACAAACAAACATATAAAAAAGCATCTGGGTTTATTTCATGTTACAATTTTGCATTTGCAACGTCATAAATATTAACAAACAAACAAACAAACCAACAAATACGTCATTCAAATACTTACAGGAGTGTGGTAGTGATGCATTTCAGGCATTTTATTTCAGATATGTGGGTGTGCTTTTGAATCTCTGACCTAAATTGTACCAAAGTCCACCCCCTTAGATAACCTAGCTGTAGACAGGTCTTCCAGCTTGGAATGTCAGAAGTGTTTGAAAATAATGTTGCTTTCTTATGGCTTACTGATTTCAGAAATGGCAATGCTTTAAGCCTAGTAGCCTATTGGACCACCTAGTCTAGAGACTGGCCTTTGATACCCATCTTGACTAACAGCTGTGACTACACGAGGATGTGTTCTTATAGCTGGAAACAAAGCTAAACACAGCTAGGTGGTGAAAATTCAAAATAACCAAACTTTGAAGTTCTCAACAAATTAGAGATTTCCAAATTATATTTATCTGTGTTTCACTCAGCATGATGCCCAATTTCTAATGATATTGAAAATTGTAACCTTAATTTATTCCCCGGTAGGATTTTTTTACTATACACTTAGTGTTCAAAGAAAAGGAAAGAAAACAAACAAAGAAGAAGAAAAAAAACAAAAAACCAGAAACAGTGGTATTCTATCTACTTTCTACAGTTTGCAATTAGAACAATCAATGTATTTAGACAAAAAGAATGATATTCACATCATTAGCATTCCTTGGTAATCTTTTTAGTTGAATGAGTGTTTGAATATCTAATCAGTGTTGGTTTTGAGACTCATGGGACTTTACAATAACCTTTTCAAATTAAAATTGATCAAGGCTGGTAATCAAAGGAAATATGGAAAAATAGTTTCAGAATTTCTTATGCAAAAGGTGTATATTACTAATTGAACTGGAATAAAGCATTTCCCCTTTTAGTGAGAGTATACAAGATTTGAAAAACTGAAGAATAAGTATTACTACTGTGTTCACACAAATAGAACATCTATAATTTAAACACGAACTTTTTGGAAAATGCCATCTAAAGGAAGAATTACGAGCTGTATTTGAGTATACTGTGTGCTGTGAAGTAAATATGCATCTTTCTTCAAAAAAATTAAAGTGTAAAAATATGTAACAGTATTCTAACATCTAGTTCTCTTTTGAAATTGTTACCCATTGTTGTCTTGTTGATTGTTTATTTACTGCATGCTCAGTGTTTTCATTTTAATATCAGCCCTGTCTGAGAGGCTAGAGTGTTGGAGTCTGCTTATTGAGATAAGCAGACAATGTTAAGTTACATAGATATATTTGCTGTACTGGGTTCGGTTTTATAAAAGTTTGTCACAATCATGATTTTAAAATTTGCATTTAGATAAAACAATAACAATAATCAGTGAATAGCCTAAAAAAACCCCAGGTAAACAATGAATTAGATTATTTGACTTGTGCTCTTAATGAAGTACCATTTCCTTATGTCAATATTGATGTAGTAGTCAGTATAAAGCCATATAGGACAATTATCTGCCTTTTAAATTTCTTGTTTCTACTGAAAGCTCTCATTGACTTTTGATGTGTGTGTGGGGGGTCATTGGTCTATACTGTACCTTCCTCTATGATGTGCATAGATAGAAGTCAGATTCTTGCTTATCTCTAACTGTTTGGGTTGGTTTGTCCTCTCATGTAGAGGCTGGGGAATATTTTCTATATATACTCTCAAAAAGTTGTATTTTTGAACTATCATAGAATCATAGAATCATAGAATGGTAGGGGTTGGAAGGGCCCTCTAGAGATCATCTAGTCCAACCCCCCTGCTAAAGCAGGTTAGCCTAGAGCAGGTTGCACAGGAATGCGTCCAGGTGGGTTTTGAATATCTCCAGAGAAGGAGACTCCACAACCTCNCACAGGAATGCGTCCAGGTGGGTTTTGAGTATCTCCAGAGAAGGAAACTCCACAACATCTCTGGGCAGCCTGTTCCAGTGCTCTGTTACCCTCACAGTAAAGAAGTTCCTCCTCATGTTCAGGTGGAACTTCTTGTGTTCCAGTTTGTGCCCATTGCCCCTTGTCCTGTCAATGGGCACACTAAATACTGCTCATTTTCTTTTTTTTTTTTAATTTTATGTATAGATGGTGATTAGTGAATTGGCATAAAACCAAACTAAGTGTACATTCCTACTACAGTACTGATGACAGTATCTAGAAAACACACTTGAATAACTTAATCAATTGCAAGCAAGCCCATGGGATCACTGGCATAACTGCAGGATTCAGGCCAATGTCCTATCATTTTGTCTAGTATATTTATTGTACAGTATATTTAAGTATGATTTTAATGTATTCTGCTAACTCATGCTGAATGAATAACTTCAGAGTTGAGATTTGGTATTTTATTTACCAAGGGTGCTACTGCAAGCACAGAAACTACAAAAACATAAGCTAATAAAGCTATTATCTAGACATTACAAAGCAATCTGCGACCTTTCCTTACTGCTAAACCAAGTAACTTCATTTGTGCTAGACTTTCCAAAATGTTTATTATTCTCCTTTAAAAAAAACCATCTTAGTGCCTTCGGTCATCTCCTCCCCTGGACAGAAAATCTTGACTGTTCAAGAGCAAAAATGTGGACAAGTCAATGTTACTTATGCACAGCAGGTCAGCAAACTGTTCTGATTTTTGTTTTCAGCCATAAGACTGACATTTAAACCTGTGCTGTTGTGGACACTAGTATTTGGCACTTACTATTTGCTTAGTAAAAAGTGGTCCCTGTACCTTCCAGAAGATGGTGAGCACTAGTTTTAAACAGAGATTGGAGAAGGATTTTTTTTTTGCATTTGCAAGTACTATCACAGATTAGTCTGAGGCAGCTGAAATGAAGACATTATTTTAGTTGTCTTTGTTTAGTTGTACACTGGTTGTCAGCTTGTTTCTGCCTCCGTGCTACAAAAGCGCAGTAGAGAACATTAGCCACAGAATCCTGGGCTAAACTAAACTAGTCTTAATGTTGTTTGACATAATGTTTAGGTGAACCTGATTGTACCTTTTCCTGTTTCTGCTGGGGAACTATGAAATGTCTGCAAAGCAGCAAGGAACTCCAACGATCAGCACAGTACTGCCAAAATTATATTTACAATTCAGCTTTGCTGATATGGTATTGGTTTATGCTGACTTTGAAATATAGTCCTGAAAACAAGCCAAGTTCTGATATCATGTGTGGGCATCAATGTCAGAGTTGGTGACACTTTCTTCAAGATGACAGGGGAACCTTTTCCTGGAAGTTAAATGAACATAAGATTCTATGAGCTTTTGATCAAGATCTTCTCTTCTTTGACCAAAGACGGGGATGAGGAAGTAACAAACCCTCCAGACGTGTTTGTACATACCAACTCTAAGGCAATTAGCAATCTATTTATTTTACTATTTAGGCACAATGAATAACCTATTTCTTAGGACTTTACCCATGTTGCTAGAAACACAGAGAGAGAAAGCTACCACCCTCTGCTTGAACCTGGCTCAGGGTTCAGAAAGAGACTTTCCAAGTGCAGAGCAATGGAGAAATTTTGCATGAAAGCCCAGGTTTTTTAAGTCTACCCTAAAAAGATATTCAATATGAGTGGAACAGATGATGTGCAGAGTTACAAAAAGGGAATTGTGAAGTTGGTAACTTAATGGTATCTTTTAATTTGAGGCATTGAAGGGACTCTTTTACATGACGTGTAGCACTTCAAGAAAGTATTGCTGGAAAAGTGCAAATGATGTGGATGTCTCTTGTGAGTCAGATAAGAAAGATTGTTTCCTGAAGGAGTTCCAGGACAGATGGCATTTGCAAATGAAATGGTAGTGATGACAGAATTTGCCCAAGCAGATGTAAGCTGCTTCCAGGGAAACAAGAAGTTGTTGAATGAAGCAGGATCAACATCAACACCTATTAGAATGGCCCATCTGAAGAGATGCTCAGATAACCATTATGTTAAACAGTAACAGCTAGAAGACCATAGTGTTGTTAGTTTCTGGACTAGAAATCATTTTTGTCCAAGGCGAGCAGTCAGTGCAGAAGAAAGAATGGAAGAAATGTGTGCAGCAGGAAGTAAACTGGTAGATGCAAAACATCAACTGCTACATGCAATAGGGGGAATACAGCTCCCAACTTCAGGGTTTTCATCACTGCTAGTTCACTATGATAATTAATATTTGTAGAATGTCTGGGTAAAGGATGAATTTCTTTAAAGTCTGAGGGAAATGGATTTGTTTCTGATACTCTTTAGGCACTTTTGCTTAAGATGCATAGGAGAAACTGTGGAATCTGATGATGTATTTAGAGACATTAGTGACATCTCTGCTATACCTATGAGTGACAGGGATGGGCAACTATAGACAGTATTTTGAACTAAAAGCTTCTCTTAATACATATTACATAACTAACAGAGACACTATTAAATTATTTCCATGTGACAAAATACTCTAATGGGTATTTAAAGTAGAACAGCAACTTAGACTGCAGTTTAACAGTTGTCTAAGTGGAATTAAGCAGTTTCACAGTTTTAAGCTTAACTTATATTGTAAGGACTAATTTTGTCTCCCAAAGAAAAAAGAGAAACAAGGGATACAAATCATGGATTTAATCAGTTTGCTTAGTTCCAGACATCAGACAGGAGACCAGAAATATGCAGAAAAAGAGTATGATAGTGACTTGGCATATTTAGTAACAGTTTCAAAAACCACATTGAAAGTTTTCATTATAAGGAAGCGGATGACAGTTATTCACATCTTGCTTAACATTGAGTCATCCTAATGGAAAGATGGTAAACCTTTCAGTTATAAGAATTAAAGTCAATGTTACGGGATAATCCTGTATGTCAAATTCATTTATGAGTCAATTATTATGAAAGAATAACAATATTTTCCTGTTCTCCAATGTGTTATTCATTAAAGTAGCTTGGTCCACTCTGACATGCTCAAGGAGTAAGACAAAGCATTGAGGCATAAGCAGTTGTGATTTCTTGATGCAATTCTGTCAGTAAAACCTTCAGGCAGCTACAGGTGTCACACCGGGATTCTGTTTTTGTTTAAGATGAAATAGTAATGGAGGCAAAGATGCTGTAGATTTTCTCATCTTGGTTGAGCTAACAGCAAACAGATGTTGTTCTGTAGACTAACACATTACAGAAACAGTAAGGAGGGATGTGCTAATAGCCTGTACCATTCTAAGAACAGGCTACGGATTTCCAATATATGAACATTTGAGGATATTCAGTCAACTATGAACCTACAGGCTGATATGCTCTTAGTTACTGAGACCCAGACTATTTTGCAGAGAAAACTGGAATATTTGTAAAGGAAGTTTTTTCTTGAGGAATCTGAAAATCACACACTATACTCACATTACCAAGACTGAAACAGAAACTGAATTGGTTGAACTTGTATTAAAATTTGTGTGTGAGAGCAGACTTACACAAGTAGCATGTAACTGAGTTTACATATAACAGAAACAACTTAGTTGAGTCTGCTCAGAGAACATTAGCAGATTTACTGTGCAATACATTTCAACATATATTATTTATTGTGTTTTACATTTTTTCTGTACTTGTTATACTAAAAAAGCCCTAACCAACCAAACAACCAAAAAGAGGTATTTTTACAAAGTCAGTTGGGAATTAGTAATATATTTACCGGTTTCACTTGCAAGTATCTTGCAGATTTCCTTTGTGCAAGTTGTTGAACATTTCTGAAGAGGCTTTACTCTTGTCTTTACAGCAGTAAGAAGTTAAAAATAATTAAGGGAAGAAGTGTGTAGTAGTTCTATACTGTATTACTCTAGCATATGTTTATTTTTGGCATTTAATATTATTGGTATTAACACTCATAAATAGGAGTTCTGTATGTTTCGTGAAATTACACATTCTCTCTGAATATTAAATATTTCAACTTTTGGACTTGTTTCCTTTTCCCCAATAAGTAATATGTATAGAATCATAGAATTGTTTAGATCAGAAAAGGCCTTGAAGATCATCAAGTCCAACTGTTAACCTTGCACTGCCAAGTCTACCAATAAACCATGTCCTTAAACAGCACATCTACACATCTTTTAAATAGTTTCAGGGATGATGACTCAACCACTTCCCTGGGCAGCCTGTTCCAATGCTCGACAATCCTTTTGGTGAAGAAATTCTTCCTAATATCCAATCTAAACCTGCCCTGGCACATCTTGATGCAATTGCCTCTCATCCTCTCTTATTTGGGAAAAGAGACTGACAACCACCTCATTACATCCCCCTTTCAGGTAGTTGTAGAGAGGGATAAAGTCTCCCCTCAGCCTCCTTTTCTCCAGGCTAGACAAGCCCGGTTCACTCAGTCACTCCTTATAAGATTTGTGCTCTAGACCCTTCATCAGTTTTGTTGCTCTTTGTACATGCTATATATTATGCAGTGAACCTTATCATTTAATAAACTTACTCTAAAGCAACAAAGGATTGCTTGAATAAGAATAGACATATATATATTTGCATATATATTTCCTTTTGACAATTGCATCAAAGGGTTTGCCCCTGTTTAAATATGCCCTCTGTCCATTGTATGTGCATGTGTCTATGTGCTTCACACACAATAGGATGAGAGCATTTTTCTGTTCTGCAGAAGGACTGGAGTACTTATATGTCACAATTAGGTTTGGCTGTCAACTGTGTACTAAAAACCTCAAGTGCCATCCATTGTGTAACATCATATATAATGCTCAATGACCTCAGTGCTTGTTGGAGGCTGATTGTATTGAAGCGGCTT
This sequence comes from Steatornis caripensis, assembly GCA_013398225.1. Classification (NCBI taxonomy): domain Eukaryota; kingdom Metazoa; phylum Chordata; class Aves; order Caprimulgiformes; family Steatornithidae; genus Steatornis; species Steatornis caripensis. Next base: position 45,600 of record VZSC01010569.1, read on the forward strand.
CAGAAAGAATCATATTTCATATATACCTGTTTTGTTTATGGTTTTTTTTCTGCCAACAGCAGAAAAAACACATAACAGATTGCTTTGATGCATCAAAATGTTTTTTATATTCACCCACATACAGGATAAATGTGATGTCAGGCTGCTGAGGTTAAAAGATGTGGTGCTAGACAGCATTGAATAGCAGACAAATTAAAAGTAATTTCACATACATGAGGAGGATCTTCTGGCTATATTATTTGAAGGTTAATGAAGAAGAAAATTTGCCCTCCACTAGCGTTACAAGTTTTGCACAGCTCCTGTTTCAACATAAGACAATTCCATTCTCTTCTTCCTGGTATCATCATGTTTGCTGCTTCCATTATTCTTGACACGAACACATATAACACCACTGGCAGATACCAAACAGCATGAAATACATATGTTCTGGCAAACTAAACAGGGTCAATGCACAGACTTGCAGACTGCTATGCGGTCATTCATACTGTTAAACTCTTAGCATGGCCCCTGAAATAATTTTGGACTCATCAACCAGCACTCTTGGAGACTATGCCCAGGCACAGTTTGATGCTTAGCATGGGCCAGGGACGACTCCTCACAAACAATCTGGATGCAGTTACTACGATTTGTGACAAAAGAGAATTTATCTGTACAGAAATAAGCCGTGCCAAGGCAGCTGGCAGCAGGGCCAAAGAATAGTTTGCGGTGCATTTTCTTTATTAGCACAGGCATAGCCACTGATTCTAGACAATGAATAACAAGCACTCCCCATGTAACTACATCTATTTGGATTCTGCGTCCTTACTCTTAGCTTTGGAGAATGGCGAGCTATGCTTCACGATTGAAAAGCCAGCATGCTTTACACACTACTGCAGAAGGCTTCATATATTTATTTTTAACTAAGGAAAGTGGATGATTAAAATCAACCTTGTTCTTTATTAAGGCAAATCTTTGTGCTAACATTTCTTTCATAAAAGTGTTCAGTGGGACTCATAAGTGATTCTGTAGAAATTATGTCAAACTGCTTAATTGCCAGAAGCATTTTGAGATGAATTGATGAAGGAGGCATGCTCCAGTCTGAATGTTGCATGTCGTTTGTTTTGTGACATTCAAGGATAAAGCTAAATCCCTGAATGTCAGAGAGACATTCAGGTTTCTGTGCAGTACTGTCTGCAGAGAGTGTTTGACCTTCACTATGGTACTTGCTGGGGGCATTCTAGTCTCCTGAATGCTCACAGGAGGCCACAGATACCTGTGGCCTGTTTTGGCAGAACATAAAATCTAGTGGAGAGCAATTTTCAGTTCAGAGAGAGTTTGCAATGCAGTCGAGCCATGCTTTTTCAGCACAAAATACCAGGTAGCATTCAGACTTCCAGATCTAATTCCAGTTTCTGTAGTGTCAAAAGGTGGGGACCTATCTTGGCTAACCCAGTAGATTTTTCATTAAGTTCTGTATAAGAAGGCTGAAGATGGTGCAGACTTCCTGAAAACCCCATTCCTCATCTACTAAACTTGTAATTATACATATGTTCTTCTAATAAACCTCTGCTCATTACATCCGTCAGTACTACCTTACCTACAATTCGCCAGGCAGAAAAAAATTACTCATGCTATTCAGCTACAGGCTATTTATTTGGGGCAACTATCTGTATAGTCTTCTCTGCTTAGTTTCTTATTTTATTTTCTATATTTTTTATGTTTTCTGGGACAGTATAAACTTTAAAGTTAAAGGCTTTCTTGTAAAAACAGTGATACCATCTCAGGCTTTGATGGTTCACGAAGATACAATAAGTTGTACTGGCTCAAATCCTTGGTCATATCTGAAGTTGGAAGAGCTCATATGCTCTTTTAGTATATCACCATCCAGATGTACCAGACATCTCTTTTTTATCAATATGTTAATAATATTTGCCAGCAGGATAATCAATGTTTAATCTCTTTTGGATATAGGTATAGATTGAATTATGACAGAGTTTAATCCAAAAATATTTCCCATTTTCCTTTTTAAGAAGGGGAAAAAAAAATGTAATGTGAAGCATATAAATAATTATTCTAACAAAAGAGCAAAACCGGAATGATTAAATACTTGGCTTAGTCCTTTGACTCAAGTGTAGAGTTTTGAGCAATCTATTTTCAATTCATTTTAACTTTTTTTATTACTCTCCTGAAGTATCCATATTTATTGTTCAACACAAATAGGAACTGAAGTCAAAGTGATGACGTTTATGGATCTGCATTGTGTTCTGAAAGTCCAACTTAGCTTAGAAAATCGTCACTTACTTATCTCTATCTAGCCACTCCAGGAATAGGATAATGAAAGAAATGAGCCTATCATCTCTAATCTTTATTTGTTTTAAGCCAATTTTCAAATTGTAATATACTCCTATAGCAAAAACAAAACAAAACCCCTTTTTAGTGTCTTTTGCTAAAACCTCTTTTTTCCTGACCAGTAAACGTGATTAAAAAATTCATTGGTCTCTTCCGTTTACCTTTTTTTTTTTTTATAAAACAGATAGCTAATGTATAATTTGAATTGCTGCAGCAGCTCAATGAAAAATATCTCAATGGTCTCACTTACAACATACAGTATTTGTTTGAATTCCACTTCGCATCCTCCACCTTCATTTTCTCCAGGGGAAAGGATTAAACAGTACCGTGTTACTCAAGTCTAAGTACAACTTTGTCTTTGGAACAATTACAGGCCATTGTAGTTAAATAGCACCCTTTCCTAACTGACATTGCTACAGCGTGGGTCTTTTCATTCTTTTCTGTAAACTGAGTCTGAGATTACTTGATGTTTGGTTTTCATAGGTGGTGATGGCATACTGTTCTTCTTGAGTGACAACATCTCTATAGCCCCTCAAGGGCTTTCAAGCTATACAAGGATAGAGTTGGAATTAGTTGCACTTCCAGAATATGCCTAAATGTCTTGCTTTTTTACAATTACATAAAGAAATATTAATATTGCTTTCCTATATGCTGTTCTGTTATTTTTACAGGAATCAGAGAAGCACTAAATGAATTTTTGTGTGCTACCTTCCTTGGAAAAGTGGAGTTTGCCTTTGAAGTGATCTATTTGGATTAATAGATGTAAGGAGTAAGAAATGCACATTTTGAAAAGAGCCATACAAGCCATTTATATGGCTTGATATTTTACTATATATATAAGCTGAAGGCTTACCATCTTAACAATGACACATTATCTTCCAGCAACTTTCCCCAAGGGATGTCTCCCACCATACTCGTTCCTACTTTCAAAAGAAGTCTCATATCCACCTATAAATTTTCTTACTAATGACTCATTTTAAAGCTGTCTGAACCAATGAATACCCATAGTATGTTTCTACAGTGAGACAATGATCAGAGAATGTCAGATTACCCTTTTGTGGAGTTCTGTGGCAGTCCATTCAAATGTCCCATGAATAGGAAGCAAAACTTTTGTTTAATTGCTTGTTTTCCTTCTCTACTATATAAAGGAGACACTTTCTGGCTAGAGAATATGAATATGTAATACTCAAATGCATCATGAGCTCCTGGCAGGAAATTCACAACTCATGCTTCCTTATCTGCAAATAGCATGCTCCTGTTATGGAATAGGTCAAGCATTCTTTTTGCCTAAACCACAACAGACTGCTTTCAATGGCTGTCCTGGGGCTTAAGAAGCTCTTGCTGAAGGACTAATGTAAGATAGTGGAAAGTTCAAAATATTAAAAAAATAAAAAGCAGGAAGAGACATATGGATAAAAACTTCAGTCAATTTAATCATCAATATACACCTGGATAAATTCCACTGAAGCCAGAAAATTACTCTGGAATTATACCAGAATAATTGTAAGCAAAATAAAACAAAAGTGTTGGGAGAAAAGAATGGGAGAGAAAACAAAATGCACTTAAAAATAATTGAAAGGAAAATCTTCACAAGATAAAATGTCACAAAAGGAAAACAGAACAATTGAGGCACTGTTTAGATAAATTAGAAATCACCTAAATGACAAACCTACCCACCTCAAACTCATAAAAATATCTGTCATTAACGTACAGCTCATATCTTAGTAGTTGAGACATGTGAGTTCAAATTCGATGCAGATATCTTCTCAAAAACCACGCTGACTTTGTAGGACTTCAATGCATGTTGTGGAAACCTATGTTCAGACTAACCTGACTCTCAGAGCATGGCATGGGAAATCTTTGCACTCCCATATTCAGACCTCCCGTCTCATGGTATTTGCTTAGAAAATTCATGCTATAAAGCATTGACTGTAATCATTAAGGACATAGATTCACAAAGTCAAAGGCATTTGGCTGCCTAACTCTTCAAAAAATTTGCAAGACTTAAGACACTAAAATCTGCAAGAAGTTTGGGTATATATCCCTGAATCAACAGTGCAGTTACAGAGCTGCCTGAGCATTTTTTGATTTATTTTTTCTGAATTGAAGCATTAGTAACAAAATCAACATCTTTAGTCTATGTCCCAAGTTACTGATTTAGCTTCCTAATCAGTAATTTAGGGAATGACTAAATAAGTCAGGGCAGTATGAAAAATAATTCTCCATTTCGGTGTCAGAAGGTATCTGTCTCCTATTCTATGTGTCAGAAGTTATATCATAGTCAATAGAGAATTAAACCATAAAAGTAATAAAGCCTGAGGAGTTATTCAGTTAAATACAGGGATTATTTCACATGATCCAAGGTATCTTGCCCTACAGCGGCATCCAGCCCAGTCTCCTGGGTTCTGCTTCTCCAGAAAGGTACAGATCATCTATAACACTGCAACTTACCAGTCAGCCTTCTGCACATATCTTGGGCACTCTCTAGCATTTGAAATGGCATAAAACAGGAATATTTAAGCAAACAAATCCCATTTTAGTTGTTTATGCTCAGATGAGATTAATCACTCTCTAATCTTCATTAACTTCATTGACTAAATCTCCACTGAATGTAATGAAAGACCAGATAATTTGCATGCTCATGGATGTCTACATCCACATATTCAGTCTCACTGTCTTAATCTCATCATGATTTCTATTCTAGTTGACCACAGTGACATCTAGTTGAATATATCGTAACTTAGCATAGCGACTTCTTGGTTCTGGTGAATATTAATTAATATTTGATGAATTAATATCTGTGAAGTATATTTATTATCAGAATTACTATCTGATTAAAAGTTTGGGGTCATAAACACTGAAGATTTTAAGTTTTGCTAACCCAGAGAGTAGAAAAGAATTCTAACATTACAAAATTATAATAATGGCAAAAAGATATGGAGCAACAGAAAAGAATCAGGATAAAAAAAGATGAATGAAAAATAAAATATGATTGGGCAAAAACAAGATAATAAGACAGATAAGCTCTTTGTGGGACCATGGACAAAGTTCAATTGCATCAATTCTTCATATCCTTTCTCAATTTTTCCACTTTGTCTTCATGAAGGACTAACTTCCTGAATGCAATAAATTAGGCTACATCCTGTTCCCATTAAAGTGAGTAGTAAAACCCCCATTAATTTTAGTGGGTGAAAGGACAACCTCAAGTGTATGTTATTGAACTGATTTGTTTGCGGATATATTGCAAAAAAAAAAAAAAGGTTTAATGAAATCACACTAAACTAGTTTCTGCTATACTTACACTTTTTTTAACTTAGAAATTCAATTGTTCCAAACCATGTTTTGTCTTGGTTTGCTTCCTGCAGAATTAATCTAATTGTTAAATTGTTTGTTTCTAAGTAGAGCAGGCAAATGTTAAAGTACTCCAAGATATTTCACTAATATGAGCAACCATTTACATATTTTCATCATTAAAAATGGTCAGTCAATAGTCAATGATGCAGCTTGAACAGATATTTCAAATGCAACTCACAAAATGAGAGAATTTATTCAACTATTTGAGTCTTTTTTAAAAGTGTAAATATAATGGATGTTTGTGGGCTATTTATTATGAAAGGGGAAAAAAAGAGGGTGAGGCATATATTGGGTACTTTCTGTGATAAACAGTTTTCTACTTCCTTTACTGGAATGCAATGCTTTCTCAGGTTTACATAGTGGATTTTTGACTGTCTGCTAATAAATGCCCCAAAGTGTAGAAATGATATGAACTCGGGGTATGTTGATACAGAATAAGTCTTGTGTATCTAGCATTGTCACGGCAGTTTGAAAAGACTACGCTGCAATGTTTTCATCATATTTACACTGCATTCTTGTATCGTGTAAAAATTTATTAGATCAAAGCTTGTGCTGGACACCTTCTAGAGCCAGGACAGATTTATTTCTCTCCTTTGCCTTCTGGAAAACCTGAGAAGGAAGCTAGAGGAGAAGAGGTACTTCTTTAGAGTTACTGGTGACTGGCAAAGCTAGAAATGGGATACAATACAATCTGACATGATCTGTTTTGTTCACACTTAGGTCATCAAACTTGGAGTAAGGAGCTACCTTTTGCCAGTTTGGAAATAGGAAGAATGGATTTGAGATGAGGGGAAGAGTTAGTCACCTGCTTCAGAAGGGGGAGTATGTGACATGCCTATTTCCTCAAAGATTAGTTTAACTAATCCCTTTCCATAGTAGAAAGATACTGCTGATGAATTTGACCTATCTTCCTCTTGGGAAATTCATATTGTTCTGTCGCGAGACTTATACTTACTTGTGGATGTTGTTTTGTCTGAGGATGTGAAGACATGACATGGGTGTTCTGTGCACCCTTCTGAACCAGACAGACCTAATGACCCATGTGCCTATTACTAATAACCAGGATTTTTCATGCTATAGACATAACCTTTGACCATATATACACAACTTCATCAAGAGAAGATATGAGGAAATAGCTGGGAATTCACACAGTAATTTTTCTTTATTTTGTCACACAATCTGCAAGTCTTTGCTTAAGCTAAATATAGCAGAATTCTGATTTGAACTCTGTTTTTCCTTTGTGTAGCTGAGCAATGGGGAAAGACATGATACACTTACAAAACAGAAGTGAGTGGGCAGGGACACCAACAACTCAAAACTACACTGTTTTATGTAAGCTTGGTTTTTTTTTTTTTTTTTTTTTTACGGAAAACTATTTTGCAATGATTGGAACACCTACTACAATATCCTCTATCCCTGAATTTCCTCAGGCATATAACTGCAATCACTCTATATTCTTATATACATTCAAACATTCCTCTCCCTGGAGATTCCTGTGGGAAGTATTCTTTTCTCTTTTTACTTCAATCACAATCATCAACCATGACATATCGATTACAGACATAAAAAAATAACTCTCTGCAAACCTAACTAAGCAGCAAAAAAAGATGAGAACCGTAGGAATATTTTGCTGGTGTGCAGTATTTACTGCTTCATAGGAAGTTCTCAGGAGAAGCACACAAAAACCTTATGATTAAAGTCCTAGAATTTACTTTAGACTGATCAGCAAGAAAGATTCCGTGCAGAAAAGTAAGGAAATTTATAAAGTAAATTAAATATTAAAGAGCTAGGAAAGAATTATCAAAGCACTGGAAATAAAAATTTTGGATTGAAAACAATTTCAAAAATATGTGATTTACAGGTTGACTTAGTGCATTTAAAAATCTGACTGCTTTTATACATAATACTTAACTAAAGTGAATTTATTAACTTTATGTCTTCATAATTAGTCTTGGGAAATAATGTGACACAGAAACACTGTTCAGCAAATGCTCTAGGACATCTCTAGCTAAAGTCTAATCATCTCCACTGGTCAAAAACATGCTGTCACAGCATCATCTGGCTAATATTAAAAAGGTATCAAACAAAGAAATTCCAGTTCCTCTAAGCAGGCTTTAACTGGTTTTACATATTCATATGTGAATAAGGCTTTCTTCACACTTATTCCTTAGACTTATCAGTTAATCTATTCTCAATCCATTCTAAAGTTTCAAAGCCAGTATTTCCACTATCATTCATTAGCTTCCTCATTAACTTTATGGCCAGCACTTGACTTTTAGGTGGCTAACTTTTAACAGCATCTGTCTGGTTTTGGGGTTTTTTGGGTCATTTTTCGTTTTTAATGAAGAAAGTATCTGGAGAATCTGTTAGCGATGGATGTGGTGGAAGTTACCATGGCAGTGGCAAGCATCAAGACAGTGAAGGGACAAACGCATCTCCCTGCAGGAAAAAGCTTCTTATCCTTGCCTAAGCTACCCAGATTTGGGGGTCTTTGCCTTGCTCTGTTTGAGCATTGCTAGCAGTGAGTTCAGAAAGATGAAAGTCCACTGCAGGATACACAGCTGATTCGCACATGATTTAAAGATCCTCTTTGCATAAAACTCCTGCAGAAAAAATTAAAAACCAGAAGACTTGGAGCATGGCAGCAAAAATAGTATTCTTTATTGAAACCTTTCATTGTTTTGAATAATTTATGTAGTTCTTCTGCTGTTAGATTATGTAGAATTTTTCCGTTAAAGGTTTTTTTGACAATGAAACATTTTTTCTGGTTTTGTTTTGGACAGTTGTTAGAACGTTCTCTAATTCAGCTCTTCACCTGCTATTACACTTCATTCTGAGGAGCGAGTGATTTGTTTTGTCAGCAAGTTCTTGTGTACCCCAAATCCCAGCAACAGGAAACAACGAGTTGTTATAATCCACAATACTTTCCAATACCTGTTTCTACCTCTGTGTGTAGATACCTCAGTCTTGTTCAAGCAAAACCGAGCCAAAAATACATTCTCAGATTAATTTCTGCTATTTAGACATGAATGCATATCACTTGGGCATTGCACAAGGAAAATACTAAGCAATAGGATTATAGTCTGTGGTCCTAATACACATCTTTTTTCCTCTTTCTGTTTTGACTCAGTGGAGCAAAGTTTTTTAGTTCTCTATTGTGAATTCTCAGCTATTTGCTAAAACAGATTCAGATACCAAATCTAAATCTAAGACAAAACTGTTGTACTAACAGAGAAAAGGAAAATTAATGACCTGCACCTCTCATAGCCTATTATGAACTACCTTGTTTACTTAAGTGATTTATCCTTTCGATGAGGAAAAGGCAAAGCTATATCATAGGAGACACAGAGAAATTGAATCAAGTGATCATGCACTTGCATGGGTTACTGACATGATAGAATATGTGCAAGCATACTATACCACAAGATAGGAAGAAGTGGTTTCTTAACACTGAAAAATGTGACCGATTTGCTTACTTCAGTGAATACATATAAACATCGAGACATTTTGTTATTCAGACTCTCCAGATTCCTTCAGAATTTTAGTCTAATCTAGAAATCTCCAATGTTAGAGTTTTCTTCTGTTTCAACTTCTCACATAAGTACAAAACTTCACGAAATCTTCAGGTTTTGTTTTTTAAGCACATTCACTTCAGACTAGAAACAGGCTAGATTTTGGACAGTGACAAATGTTGAGATAAAAATCTATTCTTTCACACTACGAACTTAAAAAAACTTGTAAAAACCAGCGTTCATTCATGATAAAATGAACTACTGTTTTCATCCATATGTGTTTTCTACTTGTAATCATTGTATCAAGGTTAAGAAATTAGCTTGTTTTGTAGCATTTGCACAATATCAAGTTAATTATTTGTTTGTACAATG
>VZSC01010569.1:55275-65332 GCA_013398225.1 Steatornis caripensis
AGTTAATTTTTTGTTTGTACAATCATTTGAGAAGATGTTATTTTGACAGTCATAGTTAAGTCACTCAGCAAAGAACTGTGGTGCTCATACATTAAAACCTGGTATTGAATTATAATGTCTTCAGAAGTACTAAGGAATAGATGCGGGTCCTGAACTTCTACATGAAATGTTTTCTGGGAAGCACTTGATCTAGAACAGTGGGCCATGCAGATGACTCTCCTGATAGCAATACAGCTTTGACATAAAACCACTCTTCTGCTAAGTAGGTGAAGTAAACTTTGCACAGTAAGCAGGAGAATTGACAAGAAATTCTCAATGAAAGGTGAAGGAATTTTCCTTTATCTGCCTATCCCTCTGAGAGTAACCACAAAACAATACCATGTGGCCCACAACTGTGATTACTAAGCAAAATGTTAAAATATCACAAGCAATACTTGGGAAAAACAAAATGAAGAAGCTGTGCAAGAATTTCAAAATTCTGATTAAGGAACTTATGCTGACAATTCTGTGTAGCTATCTTATGCTCTGCAAGGTGACATAGAGTCATCTTAGTATGAAGTAGTCCTTAAAATAACTAAATCTATGTTGCCGTGAATCTGGAATCGCTAAAATCCAAAGCACGTCAAAAAAACAAGGTACTAAGTCTTGTAATTGATTAATGATTTATAAAGTTATATCTTATAAATGCCGCTTAGATTTTGGCCCAAAGAAAATTTACTAAGAGGAATAGTTTAAGAACATTTTGCTGGATAGCATGTTGGGTTTTTTTAAGTTATTGACTTCACATTTTCTTTCCCCATCTTTTCAGTTGGCAAGTGTCTTTATGCATTATAACCTTTCCACTTCTAACCATGTGAATTATTTTACATGATTGATTGGTATAATTAGGCTGTCTAGCGGAGCTGTGGCAGTTCCTTGTGCTGCCAAGCAGGAGGGACCTCAGTGCTGAACTCTCACAGCCCTGGATGGCCAACAATGGACCTGCCATGGAGAAGATGGGCTTGACCTCTTAGGAAGGTGGTGGACATGTCACTCAAAGAGCAGACCTCCTGACTGTAAGCAGAAAGCAACTGCTCATGTGCCTCTAATAGCTGGATGCAAACTGGTAATTACATAAGGCTATATGTAATGGAAACAGTGATGAAGTGGGATGTTTTGTGAAGATAGAGATAGTCTATTTGGAGAGGACTGGAGGTGAAGATAACTCTGCATTGAGATAAATACTCATGGCTTCCCTATTACATCATTACATAGAATATCTGTAGATATGAAAACATATTTTAAAATAATATACCTTTGAGTTATTTAGCCCAATGACATTACCTTCTCTTGTATCCCTACACTTCAAACAGATCCATAATATTAAGACCTATTCTAGTTAGGACTTCTCATGAGATGGCTGGGTAGCAAAAGGGTTCTCTTTAAAAGAGGTTAAAACATTATAGCCAAAATGACAATTAAGCACCCTGAATAAAACATTTAATTGTGTGCGTCTGTACATTTTATATACTTGAATATAGATACATAAAAGCTAACACTAAAAAATATAAATTAGAAATTAAACCTCCATATTGGTAACTCTTCATACAATATCTACATGATCATTCATGTTTAGTATCAGTCTTCACCCTGTTATGTAGGTTTTTCCTCTCTTCTTTGCTATACATTACAATATTCATGTATATAGAATGATGACATACATTCTTATGTGGCCTGAGAAACTAAAATAATTCTAGATCTATGTATAAAACCAATATAAGTAGCATCACCTTGAGAAAGACCCCATAGCCTCTGGTAATTTTGTTTTATATGTCATTTAGATGCATTGTTTCAGTGGTTCTTAATTTCACTTGTCTTAATTGTTGTGATTAAAAGCCATTACACAGGCAAATCAGAAGAGGTTTGGTGGTTCTAAACAGCAGGCAGATACTAGCTGCAGTCCTTGATGCGCCAGCCTAATTAAAAATGCGATCAAGTTGGAGAACTGGAGGTTAAAATAGAAGCAGGATGAGTGGACATGAGTCTTGGAAAATACACTGTCTGAAAAAGAGTCACTGGAAATAACTGGAGAATCCACGTAATCTTGATGAAATTCCTTTAAAAAGTGCACATATTGAAAACAGATTATAGTTATTAAGGAACCAGACATTAAATATTTTTGGCTGATAAAATCTCAGAGAAAAAAGAATCATTCTTTTTTTGTGCAGATAACAGTAAAGTCCCTCCCTAAAAGCCATGCTAAAAATTTCCATATCACAGCTGCCCAGAGTGCATAACAAGGAGAAGATTAGTAATGTCCAGATGCACATAAATCTACAGGGATGCCTCTTGCCAACAGCAAAATGAAAGGGATGACAGTGTCAATCACATCCAATAGACTATGTTAATGCTTTTCAAACAGTTCTTTCACACTCGAAAATAGTGCTCATTAATAATGTATGGTCTGGTATGAAGGAGAAGGAATGTTGCCTCCAAAACTGATAGAATTCATTGTTCATTTCTATACTCATCTGAACAATAAAGCCTCATTTCTGAAGGACAATTTTTCTTTTGTCTTTAGGACTGTGCTGAAATAATTTCAAACCTATTATACTAATTGGCCCCTTTAGTTTTTGAGCGTGTGTTGCAAATGTTGCACTTTAAGAGCCTTCTCTCACTGACTACCTCCATCCTCCCTCCCACCCTGACTGGCATTTCTGGATTGTATGAGTAACTTACCAAGCTTTTCAGAATTGCTGGGCGGGTGATGGTGCAGAGTTTTTTCTCTGCTCCTCCGCTCTGTTGTTCGAGCAGCTGTCAGGAAGGTGGGCCTGTGGGTTTGCAGATATATTTTGAGAATAACAGATTGTAAACTCACACATGAGAACAGAAGAAATACTTAGAATCTGAAAAGGTTATCCACCCCTTGGAGACTAATCTCCTAATATACTATTTTTGTCAGAAAGTACCTCAATTGCTTCTCAAACAAGCCCATTATTTTTGCCTCACAAACCATTCAGAGTGATGTTTATAACTGCCTGCTCATAGAAAAAGGTCCTTTTATACCTGTGTGAATTCAAGTTTTATTTACTTTCAGTCACTTCCTTTTGTTCTATCATCTAAAGTGACAGCCTGTATTTGAAACAGTGACTTGTAATGTTCCTGCCCCAGAGGACAACCAGACCAGCAAGAGATAAATCAGTGCACTTTCCTTCCTTGCCCTTACAGACGAAACAGCCAGAATAGAGCAAACTATCAAAATCCTTAGCTTTTTGGGCTGCTTACCACAGTCTCTTCAGTTTTGCACCAACTGTAAAAGACCTTTTCTCACTTCCTAGACTTACTTTTTTCTTCCTCTCTTTTCCACACACAGATATACACAAATATATATGACACTAGGGGTATCAAACAACCTGATGGTCCCAGCAACTTCTCCCTATGCACTGTGAACAACAGCAAGAGTTCATTTTTCACAGCCCCTTGATCTTTGCAGTCAACGTAAAGTTTGGACTTTGAATTTCTTTTTTGATCCATTTGTAGTGCTGACAGAGGAAGAATGGAGAAGAAATGTTGGTAAATGTTGCAGGCTGGTAGCCCCCAACCACAGTCGGTTTTCATTTTAAAAAGCACAGAATTTATATTCTATTCCCCTTCTGACATGTCTTGTGCCTCATCCTAATCTATTAGAACTCATAGATATTACTCTTCCTTTAGCATGGCTAAAATTGAGGCCTGCTGCTAAGTCAGGTACTGCTCATTTTGAAGCATGTTACACCAATCTGCCAACTTGCTTGTTTACCATAAACTCTTTTTTCTTCCTAAGAACATATGCCTTTCTAAATTTTGAAACTCTTTCAAGCAGACTTTATGTTTTTATGAGGTTCACTGCATGAAGGCTCAGGTCAGGGACTGAGTCAGTGCATGTACTAAGAAATTATGCTTTGTACATGCACTTTTGTATCTTTTTTATCTTTGTTTCTGTGTAATTTATGATAACTTTTGTTACAAATACCTCAAGAAATACATTAGAATATTTTGAAATTATAAGCCTAGCAAAAGGACTTGTTAATATTAAATGAAAATTAATTTAGAAGATCCCAGTTAGAAAGTAAATATAGAGCGCTCTGGAAAGCAGTTACTGAAAAGGGACTTTCAAACATGAGGAAATAGTACAATATATGTTATACTTGGAAACTATACAAAATCATGGTCTCATGGCTTCAGAGACGCATCCTCAGTGCAAGTTCAAAAGATACAAAATGCTAGACAATTTTATACATCATGTCCATTTTTTGAATGTTTATGAATATTTGAATGAAAATTCACAATGATACTTTGAAATTTTCATTTCAAATATAATTGCAGACAGGATAGTCGGAAGTATCGATATATTTCTTATAAACATGAATTCCATCAAAAAATGGAGGCTAGATCCAATAAGGGATTTATACGTCACCAAACTCAAGGTGCATGGTCATGTAGGGGGTAAACAAAAACATTTGCTTCCCCACCATTGTTATACTGGGCTGAATAAATCTTTTTAACTGAGAGTGGAAAGAGGTAACACAGAACAAGAAGATGCTTGAAACCAATCCAGGGCTGCTTGTTAGGGAATGCCAAGCACCACCACATGCCTGAAATTCCTCTTCATGCTACAACCTAGAAGCTTCACCCCAATGTCATGTTTCAAGACAGGTGCTTCCATCATGTCTTCTGTGCGTGGCTGGCAGGATGAGGAGCAATGCAAAGGCAAACTAATGTGGGTGGTCAGCAGGTGAGATCAACCAAGAGAAACAAGCCAAGGAAATGAATTTCATCAGATTTTAACAGGCCTGCCTACTCAGCAAGACTGAAACATCCTCAACAGTGATGTGGTAGGCAGGAAACACCCAGAGCGCGCAGTAGTTATCTCTCCAAAGTAAAGATACTGTAATTCTTATTGAGAGTTTATTTTCCATACCCTATTTACCTACCTTGTGAGAGTTTTCTTCTTCTCCTATTAATAAAAATGCAGTTTGTTAACTATATGATTTGTATGTGCAACTGAAGAGCTATCTCACTGATCATCATAACATTCAGTAAAATTTTTGCAGGTTTTGCGATTTTCTTAAACTTGAACCAGATCTTGCAGCTGACAATAAAATCTGGCAGAAGGGTTATACAGGCATTACTCTAATAGTATTGCTATAAATATATGCTTTGCCAGTACTGCTATATAATACCCCTACAGAAGTTATCACCCAAGTAGGATCAAAATTCAGCATCATTATTAGCCTGAGAAGACGCACTTTTTCTCTCCCACCACTCTACAGAAAATTATCAAGCCTCCTTGGGTAGTTTCTAATGGAAAACTAGCAAGATACAATACTGTATAACCAATAACCGAACTTTTACAATCAAAAGGCAATCAAAGTGACTTGTGTTTCCAACACAAGATAGAAGTCTACAGTGGTTGAGACAGTAAGAAGGGTATGACTTCCCTCCTTTCCGAGAAAATTGTAGATGTCAGGGCATTTAATAGAAAACCTCATGATGTAGATATTGTCTCTGATAATATTGATGGAATCCAAGGAAATGTCAAGGCAAATTTAGACAGAATGAAGTTACTACCTGCACCTTGGAGGAACTTCACACTCATCGAGATCCTGTCACAGTTTGTACTTGCACAAGTAAAAACTATCTCTTCAGAAGACATAGGCGAGGAAGGAGAGGTGGTGGGATGGCCTTGTATATTAGGGAGTGTTTAGATTCTCTAGAGCTTAATGATGGTGTTGATAGGATTGAGTGTTTATGGGTAAGAATCAGGGAGAAGGCCAATAAGGCAGACATCATGGTGGGAGTCAATTTAGACCACTCAAACAGAATGAAGAGGCATACAAAATAGTCTATAAGCAGTTGGGAGAAGTCTCACAGTTGCTAGCCCTTGTTCTCGTGGGGGACTTCAACTTAGCTGATGTCTGCTGGAAATACAATACAGCAGAGAACGGACAGTCTAGGAGGTTCCTGGAGTGTGTGGAACATAACACAGTGTCCTGGGTTTGGCTAGGATAGAGTTAATTTTCACGAGAAAGCTGGAAGTGGGATAGCTGACCCAAACTAGCCAAGTAGGTATTTGATACCACTGATGTCACGCCCAGTACATAAACGGGGCAGGGCTGGCCGGGCAAGGAGTGGGAAGCACGGCCAGGAAGGGTGCGGGGTGGTTCCAGTTCCTGTTCCGGGTGGTGAGCGATTGTGCTGCGTGTCACTCATTTGTATTCTCTCTTGTTAGTATTAGAGTTGTTATTGTTACCATTCTGTCCTCTCTCTCTGTTGTTGCATTAAACTGTCCTTATCTCAACCCATGAGGGCTGCCCTGTCTCTTCTGATTCTTGTCCTCTTCCCGGTGGTGGGAGGGAGAGGGGGGCAGTGAGTGAGTGGCTGCATGGTTCTTTGTTGCTGGCTGGGCTCAAACCATGACACACAGCTGGTTGGTGAGCCAATGAGGAAAAGTGCCCCGCTGGACTTGTTGCTTGTGAACAGAGAAGGACTTGTAGGCGATGTGGTAGTTGGAGGCCATCTTGGGCATAGTGATCATGAAAGAATATAGGTTTTGATTCTTGGAAAAGTGAGGACAGGGGTCAGCATAAAATGACCTGCGGGTGTTGGTCCACAGCCAGCTGAATATGAGCCAGCAGTGTGCCCAGGTGGCCAAGAAGACCAACAGCAACCTGGCTTGTATCAGAAATAGTGTGGCTAGCAGGCCTAAGACAGCGATCGTCTCCCTGTACTCAGCAATGGTGACACCTCAAATACTGTGTTCAGTTTTCGGCTCTTCACTACAAGAAAGACATGGAGGTGCTGGAGCGTGTCCAAAGAAAGGCAACGAAGCTGGTGAAAGGTCTAGAGCGCAAGTTTCATGAGGAGCGGTTGAGGGAACTGGGGTTGTTTAGCCTGGAGAAATGGAGGCTGAGGGGAGACCTTATCACTCTCTACGACTACCTGAAAGGAGGTTGCAGAAAGGCAGGTGTTGGTCTTTTCTCCCAACTAACAAGCAACAGGACAAGTGGAAATGGCCTTTAGTTGTGCCAGGGGATGTTTAGATTGGATATTAGGAAAAATTTCTTCACCGAAAGGGTTATCAAGCATTGGACCTGGCTGTCCAGGGAAGTGATGGAGTCACTGTCCCTGTAGGTATTTAAGACGTGTAGATGTGGTGCTTAAGGACATGGTTTATTGGTAGACATAGGTTAACAGTTGGACTTGATGATCTTCAAGCTCTTTTCCAATCAAAATGATTCTATGATATTTTGAGATACCCAAAGACAATATTTGTCCTGTTAAAATCATAAGATTCTTAAAGTAACAGCACAAAGGAACTTCAACATAATTATCACTTTATTTTTTTGAGCTTATCACTTTATTTTTTTATGAGGTAGTTTAGTAATCTCAAAAGTGTATACTTTTCATACTAAATTGGTGTTTCAGAAAATGTAGTCCGACAGAGCTCTTTAAACTCTGCGGAAGAGCTATAGGTGAAACTAAGCCTTGGAGCCTTATGGAGGCTAATATCAGCAGGAGGCACGTAAATGCAGAATACAATTGACTGGGAAAATAACACTGCAATGGTATTTCCCACAGTTATAGGTGACTGGTATGAGGAAAGGCATTTGATTTCAGGATAAATATTATATTATCCCAGATGAAAATTTAGTCCTGCCTGACAACACTGGAACTTGTAATGACCTTTACCATTTCATCCTGGGACTAAGGTAATCAGAAGGTAGCACTGTGACGGGAATATGTCTGCTTTCTATTCTCTATAGGCAAAATAAGGTAGTATGACTACAGTTGTGAGAGCTGAAACTGTAGTGTTTGAAATTATTAATCCTTCATAGGAAAAAGACTTTCTTACTTTCAAGGCTCTAGGAAGTTTCTTTTCAAGATTTACCAGAGTGCACCTGATGACCTTGAAATTGATTCCCAGCCAGCAGAAATCACTGAAGGCAGTAAACTGATGGTGATTTATACCAGCTGAATTTCTGTCTTCTTATCTTGACAGTGTTCTTTCTCCTAGATATGATTTTTGGTATCACTTAAAGCTTTATTAAGATTGAAAAAACTAATATTCTTTCATTTTTCTGTTCCTATTTCAGAATTGAATTGAATGGAGATGTTGTTGTCATTTCCATTATTGTTATAATTATTCTTATTATTCAGTCTTAAGAAAAATATGCTGGGTGCATTTGAACCTAAAATGTATTTCCCATAATTGCTTGCTAGTTGGCCTGTTGNGCTGGTTGGTGAGCCAATGAGGAAAAGTGCCCCGCTGGACTTGTTGCTTGTGAACAGAGAAGGACTTGTAGGCGATGTGGTAGTTGGAGGCCATCTTGGGCATAGTGATCATGAAAGAATATAGGTTTTGATTCTTGGAAAAGTGAGGACAGGGGTCAGCATAAAATGACCTGCGGGTGTTGGTCCACAGCCAGCTGAATATGAGCCAGCAGTGTGCCCAGGTGGCCAAGAAGACCAACAGCAACCTGGCTTGTATCAGAAATAGTGTGGCTAGCAGGCCTAAGACAGCGATCGTCTCCCTGTACTCAGCAATGGTGACACCTCAAATACTGTGTTCAGTTTTCGGCTCTTCACTACAAGAAAGACATGGAGGTGCTGGAGCGTGTCCAAAGAAAGGCAACGAAGCTGGTGAAAGGTCTAGAGCGCAAGTTTCATGAGGAGCGGTTGAGGGAACTGGGGTTGTTTAGCCTGGAGAAATGGAGGCTGAGGGGAGACCTTATCACTCTCTACGACTACCTGAAAGGAGGTTGCAGAAAGGCAGGTGTTGGTCTTTTCTCCCAACTAACAAGCAACAGGACAAGTGGAAATGGCCTTTAGTTGTGCCAGGGGATGTTTAGATTGGATATTAGGAAAAATTTCTTCACCGAAAGGGTTATCAAGCATTGGACCTGGCTGTCCAGGGAAGTGATGGAGTCACCGTCCCTGGAGGTATTTAAAAGACGCGTAGATACGGTGCTTAAGGACACGATGCAGTGATGTATTTGGCAGTGTTATGTTAATGTTGATAACCTTCAAGGTCTGTTCCAACCAGAATGATTCTATGATTCTATAAGTTTTAGGATCCCCAGGATTTGTTTAAAATCATATGAGATGCTTCAATATCCCATTTTACATAAGGTCCTTTCAGATTCATCCCAAATTCTTTAGCTTCAGTTAGTCAGTACTTGAAATTCTATTACTCAGCCCCAGTCTCATTAGCAGGGTCTCATTTATAAAAAAAAAAAAAAAGCAAAAATGCTCCCCCCAATCCACCTCACAATAATAGTACTTTTGAGGCTTTACTATTAATTTTATGTAATTCATTATTATGCAAAATGTTTACTAAATTTCACCTAGCACCTCCAGTAGTATGTTTAAGGATTTAGAGACTGGATTCTGATACACCTTTGGTGAAATTTTTGTTCAGGCAACACAACCTCTGTTATGCTTTTCTTATTTTTTCCCCTATCTGAGTATTTACAGTATACTGAATTTAGGGGATATGAATCAAAAATCAGAGTTCTTAATCAGTTTATTAGAGTTGTTTGAGACAAGTACATCAATTCAGGGACTTGGTATTATTAGATATTATCAGAGGGAAAAAAATCGCAACATAACCTTGCTTCCACATTTAGATCCTCTCCCCACAATCCTTAATTAGACTAGGGTAGGACTTCAGGGCCCATTTAACTTCTGTCTCATTCATCCCAAATATTCTAGGATAATATAACTTATTTTTTTCCTTAGATAAATTTCTCACTTGTAGGCTATAAAGCCCATCTTACTGCAGTGAACTCAAGGAAGCAAAGCTCAAAAATATGGTGAGTTTTGGAGGGAATTGCCTATGACAGAAAATATCTTATTTTATAGTTCATTCTGGAAAGGTCATCTGATGAACTCTCAATATTTTTACCACAGTCTCTTCAGTTTTGCACCAACTGTAAAAGACCTTTTCTCACTTCCTAGACTTACTTTTTTCTTCCTCTCTTTTCCACACACAGATATACACAAATATATATGACACTAGGGGTATCAAACAACCTGA
>VZSC01010569.1:65369-76629 GCA_013398225.1 Steatornis caripensis
GAATTTGAGAATGAGATGGTCTATTTGACAAGGTATATGTCCAATCCCGGGAATCAGAGACAGATAGTTGTTACAGAACTGCTTACAGAAGAAGATGGATGTCCAGCCTTCTCTGAAAATTTTTGAAATAGGTAATATCCAGAACACACTGATAGTAGGCGAAGAGGCAGGACTTTGAAAGTTATATTGAAATATATTGATAAAAACTTAAAAGCTGGTAAATTTCATCAGAATTTTCCTAGATATTTTTATATTCTGACTGATTCTTCATTCTGGAGTAGATTTGATCCTTAAGCATCACTGTCTTTTGTATGTATTTTGACAGTTAATCTGAATGATTCCTGAGAAACATTTTTTTTAACAATTCACGTTATCAAACCTTATGATGCCAGACATTTGGTCAGGATAGACTCATAAGCCATTCTTAGTAGAATCAGTTTAAAGCAGAGTAACTAATACTCTAAGAACACAGACATCCCTGACCACAACGAAAACATCACTTCGGGTTCGTGGAAAATTCACTTCAGAAGGTCATAATAAGAGTTCATTATTATATAAAACATCTTATAATTTCCATCAGAAATCTGCTTCACATAGAATATAGCAATCCTGTCATGCCCGGTTTTCCTTAAATCTTAGTGAGAAAATAATTCATATATATATGGAAGTCAGAAAAAACATGCATCTATATTACAAAATAGCACAGAACACATTACAGTAAGAAATCTATGTATACCTAACAACATTTGAAAATAACTGTAAAGTATTCTTACTCCCCAAAAGTCTCTATGTACCTAATTTAAAATTAATGAAAATGATACTTTAACTTCTGGATCTATTTACTGACTATTTACTTAATCATAGGTTTCATGGAAGGAAAATCAGAAAGCAAAAAAACACCTATCAGACAGAGGGAAAATCTGACCCAAATGCCATCATATAAGAAAGGTATATAGAGTTTGCAGGACAAAAGTAATTTACTAGATAACATCAGGTGCCAGTTATGGACTATTTTCCTGGGAATGCTGATGTAGAGAAGTGAGAAATAATGGAAGCCAATAACATTGCAGAACATCATCTCACTTATGGCTGATATATGATCAGAACTTCACTTGCAATTTGAGCTTAACAAGACTTATGCTTTTATAGTTCTTCTCAGACACTTCTGTCTACAGAAGAGCATTTTATCTAATAGAGAAAGAGGAAGATTCACTGATTTGGAAGTCTGCTGGTCAAGAAAGAGACAGACTTTAAAATGCATATTGCATTCCAATGTCAAAGGTCACACAAAACTGTACCAACTATTCTGATTCCTAAGGCATATATACTTTACCTACATACCTCACCATCATTGCTACCTGCCAATTCAATTCTTCCCACTTTCCTTAACAGTGCCTCTCTAGTCAACCTCTAGCTATGGCATACTTCCGTCCCTCATTCCTGTGAAACAGCACTGTATATTAAGTCATATTTACCTCCTTTTGGAGTCTGCATTCAAAGAAAGCAGAGATGCTTCACTTACCCCGTTCACTACAGCTGCAATATCAAAGTAATTCTCCTTCAACGAAAGACATTGAAAGAGAAACGGAGACTGTAACACTTCTTTTTCTTCTTATTTGGCACATGTGTGAATTCTGTTGAAGTCAAAGCATTTCACAATGAGTTGAGCTGCATCTGCGATGTGTCGACAAGATCTTGCTTCTCATACATTCTACAGTCAAACAGTAGGTGTATGATAAACTTTCTGGTTCAAAAACATGCATGACACGTGCAACAAATTAGCTTAGCCATCTCTGACAGCTTGTATAAACATTTTCCGTCTTCTCAAGCAATGTCACATGTGGCATTCATAATCTGTTAGAAGACAAACTGTGCCCATTTTTGTTACCCTCTGAATCTGCAAAATTCCAAGGTTTCAATGCAAGGTTGTTTATTTGTTTGTTTCTTGGGGAGGAAGATTGCTGAAATTTTTCCTGGTTTGCTTATTTTGCATAGAACTATTCAACTTTGGTGACACTATCCAAGGGCTAGTCTGAGCTCAGCATGACAGGAGCAGAAGAAATGGTTAGATTCTGTATGGGTGAATCCGAGAGATAACTTGTCCTGCTTGCTTTCTTTGTTGCTCTGTGTGTGGGGTGGGGATGGGATGGAAAAGGTAGAAGGAAGTAAATTACTGCAGTCCTTGAAAAGTCTATTGTGGTCAGAGAATAAAGGCAAGACTGGTACAAAAACTGAGCTGACTCCTCTTTCGTGTTTGCCTTCTCTCTGTTCAGTTACCAGAGAGTGGACTCATTCAGAGAGCAGTAGCTGTGCCCTGTAACAGACTGGATCCAGGTCCCAGGTGCTTCTTCCTGCACCAGTCAGGTGGAAAGGGTATGAGGCAAGGGCTTCAATCACACCACAAGATCAGTGTTAACACAACGGCACAGTACGTAAACGTGTCCTTTGTGGAGGACAATGCAATGTATAATGCTCCTGAAATGCAAGACATCAAAAGGTGTAAAACATCAAAAGTTATCACTTGAAGCATTTTTTACCGCAAGAGTTCAAATTTATCTCGAAAGAAAGAAAATGTGTGCAAAGATTTCAGGATGTGAAAAACATTTTTTTTTCTTGCTTTAAACTTTGTAAATGATGCTACAAATTAAATTCCTGCTAGACCAGGAAACTAGGAAAAAAATAAAACACAAGTATTTGCTAATATTCCTGATAATGGGTATTTTATGGAGTTTTTTTCTGGTTTATATTCTCTTTGAAAATACTTGTCTACATTTTTATATGTTAAATGCTTATTTTATTACTTAAAAGAACAGTTACATGAAACTGAAAAAAAGGATTCACAAAATGGCATTAACTACCATTTGAATTGCCAATACCATGGCACTTGGAAAATCAAGCAAAACTAAATCGATTTTTGTAATATTTCTATTAGAATAAAGCAGAAAGGTACTGGAATAAGAAAATATGTTGTATATCAGCTAGGCAGTGTAGCAGAATCTGACACTGGAACATAGATAATGGTAAACAGATAAAGAGTACAGAATGGACATGTTTAGAATATATATACCATATACCAAAGTTTCAGTCTTTATCGTATCTGAATCATACGAGCTAAATACAGTGCAATGTTTAGTTTTCTAAATTTATTTACCCTCTCAGACTCCAGTATTAGTAGCGTATTTTCAGTCTCGGTTGATCTATACATCCTTTATAACCTCCACAACCACTTGTGTAAGGAAAAAATAGGTGGTGGGGTAGTAAATCCTTCTCCTAAAGAGGCAGTTACATGATCTATTTGCCTGTCCCCTAAACAGTTGTTTAATATGTAATATTTCTATATCTGAACAAATTTCAATTGATATTTATAGTTTACACCTTGTTTACCTAGGGAAATATTTTCTATATAACCTTGAGTGTTAACTGAAATCAACATTTTTATACTAATACTAGCTCTCCATGTAGATGTTTTTACCTTGTATAAGGGAAGTTTTTATAATTCCACTTTACATCAGTCAGGATGAGTTTCAAGCTAAAGAAGCAATTATATTGCTAAACAAGATCGTTACAATGCGGGATGCATTTCTAAAGAACTCAGAACTATATTGGTCTAAGGAGTAAAAATTTTTCTGCCAGAAAAGCCTTCAGCAAAATAACATGGGCTCCTATATTAGAGGTAAGGAATCATAACAAAGCGCTTCAATGGAAAGAACATTTGAACTAAAAGACTTTGAGCCCATAATGACAAGCCATGAGCCATGACTTTGGTTATGTCAAGATTCTTCTTAGTAATAATTAATAGAAATGAAAACAGAAATGCAAGAACAGCTGTAGAAAGAAAACGTCTTGCATACATACCTACTTATTTGAGGTGCATGCTTGGGCCATTTTGTGAAGTCCTTGTGGGTGGGAAATAGAAGGGACTGAGCAAGGCAGCAAGCAGTGGGCAGCTTGAAACTATTGTCAAAAACACCACCACCTACAGTATGGCAAAGCTTCAATCTAGGGATGTATATTTGGGCAATAATATCGCATACTTCCAAAGATAGGCAATTTAAGCAGAAGATTGAAAAAGGCAAGAGCTTCAGAGACAGAGGTCTGGTGGAGGTATTTATGAGGTGCAAAATATTGTCATTCTGAAGAATAGAAAAATGTTCCTTCCCTTATTCACATCTAAAACAAAATGAAGGATGGAAAGCCCCAAGGACCGTAGAATTGCTGTTACATTCAGTCAATTACTCATGATGGGAAGAAAAACAACAAGAAAACGTGGACTAGCAATCACTTACTAATATGGAAAATACTATTGTGTAAGATTGAGGGATACCATGGTTTCAAACAGAAAAAAATACAGAAAAAGTATCACAAAAAAAAAATTTCCTTGAATCAATTGATCAAAGGAGAAATATAGAAAAAAGAATATACTTTTTATAGGGAGCATTATGTACACCCATGCAAGTGTTTGCAATATGACAATTAGAGATTGAACCTCAAGTCAGCAAGACTGTTAAAAAGTTCTAGGTAAAAATTTCAAAATGTTTCTTAAGAATTCAAACTAATTTTTTATATATGACTTACAAGCTTTGGAATTGTCATGAATTCTTTTGCAGGAAACTGAGAAAAGTTATTGTGTAAACCATGGCATTTTAAGTGTCAAAATGGCATATCAAATTACACCAAATATAAAACAAACCTGATAACACAATATTGTTGTTGTAGATGTTTCACAAATATGGCAAGGATTTAAATTCACCAAATAAATATTTTCTTCATGAAGTAATGCATTTTATTAATGCAGTTCTTACATTTCTTTAATTTGTCTCACCCTCAGAAAGTCACTATCTCACACATGTGCACAGCTAAAAATGCACAAACACACATGCTGAAAGATCCACCACTCCACACATACTTGAGTAGCTATGACATTTTCAAAGAGCAATCAGTATTTGCTTGCACTAACCAGTACATAATACAATGAGGAGCAGTAAGATACATTGTTCTGTTTGAATAACACATGTAGAAATTATGGTCAAGCCAATGAAATTTTTTGTCCGTGAATATTACAAAATTAATATGTAATAGAAAATCAATTAAGTAAAGAAAACAGTAACCAAAATTGGGTGCTAATCCAAAATTCATCTTTATTTACTCAATATATTTAACGTTTAGGTGGTTTTCTAAATTTACAAGTGTTTGCATAAACGGTCTTTTTAGATTACTGACCTGTAATTTACTACAAGTATTTGCCTTTGTGTCGCCAACATTAGATATTCCTCTTCATAGATTGGTTTATGCTCACATATAATATGGACATTTCCACTTGAATAAATCCCAGAGGCCTGACCCTGGATGTAGCCAATAAACAAGGTCTCAAAATCTGTTTTAATGCAATAAGTATGGATTTTTGTGTGCTAACCAATCTTAAAACCTAATCCCTTCAGTGTCTGATTAATCAATAATATAAACATTAGCTGCTACCTCTTGTCTCACAACATTAGAGCAGAAACAGTCTTTCAGTTTAAGAATCAAGGCCTACCTTTCTGAAAATCTTTAATTAATGTAAGCTCATAGACAAGAAATTATAAATAGTGTTAGAAATATATATATATGTATTTAATCAGTGAGATACAAAGAGACAACAATTAGTATGGAAACACTGCAAAATATATTATTAGAATTAAGTGATGTGATTATAAATTTGACTGTGTAGTGTACGTAGGACAAAGCGAAACTAATGCAAAAGAGAAAACTCTACAAGAAATTATGCATGTTGAATGTAGAAAGATGTTTTGAAAACACCCAGATTCTGCCTCCCTGTGTATTTATGGAATTTTTCTTTTTTGCAACCTAATATTTATGGGCAGAAACTGAAGATAGAATGTGGCCCTGCATTACTTTCATAATTCAATTTAACTTTTTAGTGATAAGTATTATAGTAGTATCTTAGTAGTGCTAAGTATACATACCAGAATAATATCTAATTTCAGTAACAAAAAATACTTTAGAATAGGACAGCTTATGTCGATGTGTCTATCATTGCAGTGCCTGTGAGATAAGGTAGGAGTCTTCTTGCTTCAAGAGAGATCTTATTTCCACTGTGAACACAATACATCAGTGCCCATTCACTCACTATGAGGATAAACAATAGAGTTTATCTTACATGCATTTGAAGAAATTCCTTTTCCTTCTTAAGACAGTCTTAAGAGTCATCCAGCCTTTTGGGAACTGTCCTGCTAATATGTTATCTTCAGATCATGTCTGTGTAATATCTGGTGAGGGTGAGCTAGCTAACGTCAAACTCATGTCAGGAATCATGCTAAGAAACACTGAGGACATTGGCCAGCTCTTGAGCAAATGCTCACATCCCATTTTGCTTACCATTACTAATGCAATCGGAGAGACCAGACTACAGCTCATCTCAGTGGAGAATTCTAGTTAACCAAACACACGCGAGACTTGGGCAGGCACTAAGGGTTACCCAGAAGACTTCTCTATGGGTCCAGAGTCCCCTTGGGAGCATGGCTGAATCATCCTGTGCTGATCAAGGACACCATACTTCTTTTCTCGGTTTATTTTCTTTTGTAAATATCTGTCAAGAAAAAATCAAGACTGTTACTTGAACATTCTTTTTGCATCCCTTAGTGGGTACACAGGCTGCTCCCCTGTAGCTGTCTGCCTGATAATTTATTGAACATGGTTGAAATTTACTATAAGTATATGACTAGCAGTAGAAAACTAATCATGCCACCCAGGTAATACAAACAGAAATTCAATCCTTTGCTTCAAATGCTAACACATCGAATCAAAACTTACATCTTTTCATTATTCTTTTTACATTTTGGTTGGTTTTATTTTGGTTTGGTTTGGTTTTTCCTACCAGAAGACATCAGAGACTAAGACAACTTTTATGCCAGTTTAAGCCTAGAGGATGCATATTTTAAAATATATACAAAGAGTTCTACTTTAAGATACTGTCATAGTTTGAGGCCAGCAGGCAAAAAAGCACTATGCGGCTGCTCACTCATTCTCTCCCCACAGTGGGATGAGGAGAAAATTAATGAAACCTGGTGGTTCGAGACAGGGACAGGGAGGGTTTACTCACCAGTTATGGTCATGGGCAAAAACAGATCCAACTTGGGGAAAAAATTCAATATAATCAGTTATCAATCAAAGCAGAGTAGGATAAAGAGACATGAAACCCAGATCTTAAAAGCAAACACCTTCCCCCACACCTCCCTACTTCCCAGGCTCTAATCCCCTCACTCCCAATGTCTCTCCCTCCTCCCCACTCAGCAACACGGGGGAACAGGGACTGGAAGTTGTAGTCAGTTCACCAGAGATTTTCTCTGCCGCTCCTTCCTCCTCAGGCGGGGAGGGGTCCTCACACACTTCCCCTGCTCCTGTCCCGCCCACAGTAGACAGTCCCTCATGAACCCTTCCAACGTGAGCCCTTCCCGCGTGGTGCAGCCCCTCAAGAATGCAGTGACCCAGCATGGGCTGCCCACAGAGTCACGGTCTGCTTCGGGAGGAGGAACATCCCCTGGCATGGGGTCCTCCACTGTCCACAGGTCCGTCTCTGCTCTACCGTGGTCCTTCATGGGCTTCTCCACCTCAATCCTCCATAGGCTGCAGGAGCACAGCCTGCCCTCTCACCACGGGCTGCAGGGGAATCTCTGCTCCAGCATGACCTTCTTCTTCCTCCTTCTTCACTGACTCCCAGTATCTGCACAGGTGTTGTCCTCACATCCCCCTCCTCCCTCTGCCGCAGTTCTCAATGAACGTTTCTTTGTCTTGTTCCATCCTTAAATATGTCATCGCAGAGGTGCACCCATTGTCTCTAAATGGCTTGGCCTCAGCCTGAGGCCAGGGCAACTTGGAGCTGGGGGAGCTTTGAGAAGCTTCTGACAGGGGCCACCTGCCCATGTAGACCCTTCCCCTGCTACCAAAGCCCTGCCACAAAGACCCAACACAGATGCTCCATACTGTCTTTTTGCTCTTGGTTATGTGAATCATTTTGGATGGTCTAACGTGATCCGTAACAATAGAAGTGATTCTGAGATAAAATAGTCAACATAAATTAGTGGCAAAGATAAAAGGATTTGATTCCTTACAAATAGTTGTCAAATGAGGGATAATATTTCCTTTACCATAGTTTACAGAGATTGAGACCTAAATTGTGGCTAGCTCACAGGGGAAGGGAGGTTTATATGCATTGAGAGAGGGGAGTAGCTTCACTGTTTGAGATAATTGCCTTATTTTTACCAAAAAGCAGCTGGACATTTTAATGGACTGCACTGAAGAGAGGAAGACATGAACTGTAATATTTGAGTTAGAGCTTAGCCAATAGCAGGTTAAAGAGATTCAATTAGTGTCTGTGTGAGACATTGGATCCTACGGAAGCACAGCCTCAGTTTCATCATTCAGCAACCAAGCCAGACTATGGATTGCCAGGCTATCACATGATGGTGATGGCAATGCATTACACCTGGGCAAATGCAGTACTCCTGGAACAGTGCACAGGGACTTTCCTCCACAAGTGTCTTCTATTTCAGTGTCTCTGTACTTCGGTCTTCTGTAAAACATGAGCATCTCTTTGGACTTACAAGACCACTGCTTAAGTCTGTCAGATGAGCCAAGAGATAATTCTCCTTCCAGCAAGACAGCTGAGCTATACAAGCTTCTCTCAAACAAAAATCACAAAATAGTTATCTATCTCTGATAAGACAAAGCAGTGTGATCATAATGGCTTGGTATTTAATGTTACTCAAGTACCGAATGACATGAAGCATGATGAGCTAGAGCTGTATTTCTGCCCCCAAATATATAGAGTGAGTATGAAATGATGAAAAAAAATTGAAATGCATATTTTCTACTAGAACATGCAAGTTTCGTCACATTCACAAAGATAAATCTTACCATGTGCAATGGCTAACATTTTGACTGAAGTTACCAAGCTATTTCAAGTCAATAAAACCTCTGTGCTCTCTAGGCACACTGCACATTTTCTCTAATTTTTTCTTCACTTTGATTTATAACATTTGCCCCAGAAGGAGGCTAGATTTTTATTTTTTATTTACATGGCTTCATGAAACAATACTTTCGCAGTCTAATGTGAGACTCACCACTACTCACAGTGGTGTTCAGCAATAACAAGAGCATAAAATTGTGTTGAATATCTCCTGCTGTTGCTTCTGCACAGGAGCTGTAGCTTTGCTGCTGCATTGTGGATGGTTCTTGTTAGAAGAATGAATTTAGCAGTTTGACTTCTTTTGAGGAAATATTTTCTGACAAATATCTGGAAGCATTCTAGGGAAAGAATGTCTCATGTCAAACATGTTGATCAGTTGTATCATCACACACAATGCTGTCAAAATTCAAGACAGCAATCCTCCCTACCAAATTACCCAAACCTTCAATGCATTGATGTCAAAACATTTCACAATGAAAGCTTGAAATTTAAACTCCTGTACAATTATTTCTGTCTGTCCAGATGAACAGAATGAGGCTGTTATTTCTACAAATTTTCTAGCTCATCTTATTTAGTATTTTACTGGATATGCATTACAAAGCCATATCAAATTTTGTAGAAGATCCAATGTAACAATAAATACGTACATGCTATTGGTCAGAGGAGACATGCATGACAACAGGCCAACTAGCAAGCAATTATGGGAAATACATTTTAGGTTCAAATGCACCCAGCATATTTTTCTTAAGACTGAATAATAAGAATAATTATAACAATAATGGAAATGACAACAACATCTCCATTCAATTCAATTCTGAAATAGGAACAGAAAAATGAAAGAATATTAGTTTTTTCAATCTTAATAAAGCTTTAAGTGATACCAAAAATCATATCTAGGAGAAAGAACACTGTCAAGATAAGAAGACAGAAATTCAGCTGGTATAAATCACCATCAGTTTACTGCCTTCAGTGATTTCTGCTGGCTGGGAATCAATTTCAAGGTCATCAGGTGCACTCTGGTAAATCTTGAAAAGAAACTTCCTAGAGCCTTGAAAGTAAGAAAGTCTTTTTCCTATGAAGGATTAATAATTTCAAACACTACAGTTTCAGCTCTCACAACTGTAGTCATACTACCTTATTTTGCCTATAGAGAATAGAAAGCAGACATATTCCCGTCACAGTGCTACCTTCTGATTACCTTAGTCCCAGGATGAAATGGTAAAGGTCATTACAAGTTCCAGTGTTGTCAGGCAGGACTAAATTTTCATCTGGGATAATATAATATTTATCCTGAAATCAAATGCCTTTCCTCATACCAGTCACCTATAACTGTGGGAAATACCATTGCAGTGTTATTTTCCCAGTCAATTGTATTCTGCATTTACGTGCCTCCTGCTGATATTAGCCTCCATAAGGCTCCAAGGCTTAGTTTCACCTATAGCTCTTCCGCAGAGTTTAAAGAGCTCTGTCGGACTACATTTTCTGAAACACCAATTTAGTATGAAAAGTATACACTTTTGAGATTACTAAACTACCTCATAAAAAAATAAAGTGATAAGCTCAAAAAAATAAAGTGATAATTATGTTGAAGTTCCTTTGTGCTGTTACTTTAAGAATCTTATGATTTTAACAGGACAAATATTGTCTTTGGGTATCTCAAAATATCATAGAATCATTTTGATTGGAAAAGAGCTTGAAGATCATCAAGTCCAACTGTTAACCTATGTCTACCAATAAACCATGTCCTTAAGCACCACATCTACACGTCTTAAATACCTACAGGGACAGTGACTCCATCACTTCCCTGGACAGCCAGGTCCAATGCTTGATAACCCTTTCGGTGAAGAAATTTTTCCTAATATCCAATCTAAACATCCCCTGGCACAACTAAAGGCCATTTCCACTTGTCCTGTTGCTTGTTAGTTGGGAGAAAAGACCAACACCTGCCTTTCTGCAACCTCCTTTCAGGTAGTCGTAGAGAGTGATAAGGTCTCCCCTCAGCCTCCATTTCTCCAGGCTAAACAACCCCAGTTCCCTCAACCGCTCCTCATGAAACTTGCGCTCTAGACCTTTCACCAGCTTCGTTGCCTTTCTTTGGACACGCTCCAGCACCTCCATGTCTTTCTTGTAGTGAAGAGCCGAAAACTGAACACAGTATTTGAGGTGTCACCATTGCTGAGTACAGGGAGACGATCGCTGTCTTAGGCCTGCTAGCCACACTATTTCTGATACAAGCCAGGTTGCTGTTGGTCTTCTTGGCCACCTGGGCACACTGCTGGCTCATATTCAGCTGGC
>VZSC01010569.1:101589-127661 GCA_013398225.1 Steatornis caripensis
CACCTAGACTCCTCTGAGAAGGAGTTTAGAAAGCAAGGGGGTCCACTCTGAACCTCGTGACTCAACGGGAGGGCACTCCTTATACCCTTTTCCCTAAACCGTGTATACATCTGTCCAACTCGACCCTGACTCAGTTCCCCCTATCCAACCACTGTAAAATCACCTCTCTCTGTGCCCCCCTCCCCAACCCCCACCATTCACTGTGACAGTTGCACCTAAGCACCACTCTGACCCAATTCCCTTTCACAATCCCTTCACACAGTAAGTAATAGAGTGAATCTTGCCATCGAATTCTGTAAAGTCGCACCTTTTTACAAACTCATATTAAAAATAACCTTTCCCTCATATCTTTGGTGGTGATTCTTTGAGTGACCGTTAAACCTTAACCACTCTCCCCCGCGACAGAACCACACTGCACAATTATAGCTTGCCAGGTCTGGACAACTGGGAGAAAAGAAATATCAGCCCCCACGTATAGAGACAACCAGAAAATGTAAAAGAAAAAAAGGGAGGAGAGGGGGAGAAGAAGAGAGAGGAAGAGAAGGAGGGAAGGGGAGAGAAGCATCAGCTTTTGCCATTGAAAGTGAGAAGCTTGAGAAATCAATAATGAAATATTATACACAGACTGGAAAAGCACTGAGACCATGGCCCGCAAATACCCCATTTTAAACCTCATGCTGAATAAAAGTGACTTGAAGCCACAAGTAAAGAAGCACCCTTGGGGTTTTTTCTTATTTCTCTTGTGTTCAGGAAAACAGGCTCTTCTTCTGTAAGAACAGACAGCATTTATGATACCTTATTTCATTACCAAAATTCCTCTCCTATGAGATATCCCTCTCAGGTCTATAAACTTAATCTGACTGCTCAGATCTCAGATGATAAGAGACAGCAGTAGTATACAGCCTGGGTTTGGAAGACAAGGAATGTGTACTACAAGTGTCTTTCCAAAGACCTTTCCAAAGGTCTTCAGATTTACACTTTCCTCATTCAACCTTAAAAAATAAAATAAACCTTAAGTGGGACTTAATTTGGGAGTACAGACTTTCAAAATACTCACAGAAGAGCAAATTTATTCCTCCATATCAGTCTAGCTTGAACTTTATCCTTGTCAAGCTTATGCACACTCTGCTGTCCATCCCCTGTATTTTCATTTTCCTTAAAATGGCCTTGTTTTGATATCTAAATCTTATGTGGCATCAAATGAAGTCAGTTGTACCCTTCTAATTTCCGTGAATAATCTCATTAATGATCTCATTCATAAACACACCATGAACACATAGCACACACATGTAGAAAGAGGAATCTGAGTATTTATTCTGCAACATAAAATGTTTGGATCAGCCACAATAGTTTTCCATGAAGAATGTTTTTGTCTGTCAATCATTTTAAATAGCCAGAAAGAGAGAAAGCATGAATAAAACTTCGTCTGAAATGCTACAGAGAAGCCAGAAAACTAGTGATGCTGACTTCTTGCCAATGAAGCTGTTTCTTTTTTTTAACAAAAGAAATTCTGAGATATGCCACACTCAGAGGCAACTGTCATTCCTGATCTAATTTTCGCACATTATTTTTCTTACTTTTTCTCAGCTGTAATAAAAAGACTAGCAGAACAAATTGAGGGAAAAGGAGAGGTGAATCTGTTGAGAAGCTTTGTAATGACTGATTACCGTAGCATTCTTTCCAAGATGGCTTAATTAGCTACTTATGGTATATATGTGCTATCCTTAGTGAGTACTTATTAAAACTTTTATGCATACTCACACATGCATCTCTGAACACACCTTTTAAGATGCAAGGGTTTTTCTTTCCTTTTTTTTTTTTTCTGATGCTTTTCCTCTAATTCTCTTAGCAATCAGCTAATCCTAATTATATTTAGTCTACAAAAGGCTGCTGTATGCTATCGTAATACGCCACCTGAGAGATAACTCCTTGAAGTTTGGTAGAGTTTAATAAAAAACTAGTTAGTGAAGGCTAAATCCCGGAAAGAACTAATGCCACAAAGTCACTTTGGTTACAAGGGAATTCTCCCTTTGTGGTCAGACATGTGCCACTCCTAAAAGCTGTAAGTGATGATAGATTCCTGCTTCTTGCTACATTTCCTGTTCAGCCACAGTTACTTAAGAACTGCTATTTTAAATTTGTAGGAGTTTTACAAGTGTTACATAAATTGCTTAGACACCTTTACATAAAACAGAAGGGTTTATTTTCCTTCTCCCATAATAACAAAAATAATTTCACTCTTCTCTCACATCCCAAATGGCAAACCACTTAAATTCTTTAAGAAAAGAACATGGTTTTACAATATTTTAGAAAGTATAAGCATAATATGATTTGTTGACAAAGGATCGAGTTATGTGTATAATGAATATTAGTCATATGCTTATGTTTTCTGTTGACTCACCTATCACCAGAATGACTAAAGTAGCCTACACAAATATAAATGGCAACACGCTTATGACATAAAACTCTAAAATAAGATCACCATAGAATTTAGTATGAAAAGTAGCATGGCAAAGAACTCACCTTCCTTCCAGAATTCTCCTGTTCCATATCCGATTCCACTGGACCAGCTTTTTCCACATATGACAGCTTGATGTATAGGCTGTATAACAGAAGAATCACACATGTAACTAACAGTAAAACTCCTCTTGTTCTTTAAGACATTGTGGTACAATGTCATTAATCTGACTGAACTTCGGAAGCAAATGACTGTCAGCTGACGGGTCACAACAACCATTGCCATGAAACTCATTACCTTTATTACTTTTTAAACATAAATTAAATGATTAGCAAATTATTTTGAGGCACTTTTCAAAAACTAAATAATGACCCTGAGGTCCAGCTGATGTAAGCACATGCAGTTGAGCCACATTGTTTTGTATGCTCTAAGGACTAAGAAAAGGGACTGTTAAAGAGTTTTTTTTCACTGAGTCTTTGGTAATAACTTATTTTTTTATTAAATAGTCTGTGGTCTAGTACTAATACTCATAAACAAGAAAAAGAGTAAATTAGCCTGTGTAAAACCCAGATATATCATTTCCAACACCTGAAATATTTTATTCATATACCTAAAAAATGCTTCTACTCTGGTTTGTTTCAGGTTAGAGGTAGGAACCTAAGTTTCTCTCTCTCACTTTTTTTTTTAATCCCAGGCTGTATCTGCATTAGTGACTATCAACCTGTGAAAAGAGAGCTGTGTTCTTATTAAAGGCAAAGCTGCAATCCAAAGTAGGTCAAAAGAAAGGAGAACCTGACACAGAATTCAGCTTCCAGAGATCATAGCTAAAAAAGAAAAACACCCATCTGTAGTGCCATTCCTAATGACAAGCTGAACCTAGGTGAAAAGGTTCCTTTCAGGAAAGAACTAGGAGGAGGGGCAGTGCAATAAATACAGTGGCACATGCCTGCTTGCCTGAAGAGTTTCTTCTCACTCAGCCCTGATACCCCTCCATCAATCACGGCTGATGCCTGCATTACATTCTAATTCCTAAGACACATCTCCTGTCATCTGGAAAGATCAAAGGGGAGGCTTGCTCAGGGACAAGGGAACATGTTAATTGCAATCCCACCCCTTTGTTTGTAAATCCTTCGCAAGGATCCAAACGCAGTGAATTAATTACATTGGTTCTCACACAATTACACTGATTCTACCTCTTTCCTTTGTTTTCTTTTTTTTTTAATATCTTAAAAGAAATATACATTGTAATATCTTAGGCAGCTAGCATTTCAAGGATATGAATATGATCTTGAAGCATTATGATTACAGAGCACTGGGAATCTACATGTATTTTCTCTCATACGAGAACTGCATTAACATTTCACTTACTTAACCTCCCAGTAGAATTGTGAAGGTATCATTTATAAGAATTGTATAGGTAGTATAGGAAGAAGAGAAGATTGATTGATTCAGGAGGGAAAATCATATTTCTTTCAGGCATATTCCTAAATTGCTTGACACACATTTGCTTATATGTGAAGGCTATACTTGAAGGAAAGCTGATATCTGAGCTTGAATAAAATAAATTTCAAGGTAGAACTGGGAGAATTAGTAAAGGGACAGCTGAGATTCAGACTGCACAAAGGTTATATATATAAACAAGAAATGTACACCAAATTTACACCGAATTTAAACCACTTTTTAATCCAATACGATTTCATTAAACACACTTATTTCACTTTCACTCTGGTTTATTGAAGTTTAATTTAAGTCATTTCCTCCAAGCTTGTTCCCAATTGCCTTAAACTATATCTACCTTAAAGACTTTGTTACAGTTCAAATAGCCAAGGTATGGAAAGCAAACTTAAACTCACACATCTGAGCTGGAATAAATCCCTACTACAGGTTCTGTTCTACTGGCAAAAATGTTCTTTAGCTTGATTTGCTTAAAGACAATGAATTTATGACATGGATACAAAGGTTCAGGTTGATAACTCTCCATTAGGAGCACTTTGCTGGTTTGCTGTTTTGGTATTTCTATAATGGTAAAGTGTTTCTGGTATAGATGATTCTGGATATTAAATTGAATCAAACCTGCTTTAAACCCAGAATAAGAGCATCATCCCAGCTTTCCACATATGAAGAACTCCTGTGAAATAGTGAAATAAAAGAAATTTGTTAATCCCGATGTACACTATTTTTCCAAGGCAAATATTTTATGATGACAAAAGAAAAAAAGTATGAAACCTCACTTTGGGGTTAAATAACAGCGAAGGCCATATTCAAGGCTGTCAAAAATCCCAGACTGTCCCTGAAGTTAACAGTTAACTGTCCCTGAACTCCTCCAGAGTATCTGCATAACTGTATCAGCTTCTTTCTTCTTTTACAGATATGATATATTTGCGTTAAGCTTTGAATCTCTATGAGGAAAGGGACTTTAGAAAGGATTCACAGAATAATTTCACCAGGCAATAAAATGGAACATGTAAAAGTCTATGTTTATGTTTCTTTCCAAGTACAAATGTGGAAGAAGGAGGGAAAAAAAAGTCCTTGAGGGGGACATTGATGATTTCGGAGTTCAAATCTCTTCAAAAAGAAAAAAAGAAAAAAGTTTGAAATAAAAGTTTTTAATATAATGTCTCTTGTTACTGTGGTACTGGTAGAGGTATTTCAAGAACTCATCCGACATTTGTAAATCAAAAGAAAATTAGTATTGCTTTCAAACCTAGAATCTGATATGAAAGCAATGTTTCTTTCTATACTGTGAATTTTCTGGAGTTAAGAGTCAGTGCTAGGGCTCTTCAAAGCGCCCTTGTGAATTTGTCTGGGTGAATTTTCTTCATAGTTTGATTCTGAACACCGTATTAAAATTTTATATCTTATGTACATAAATATTCAGAAAATTTTAGCCTGATTTTAATGAAATGATATGTCCATTCCTGCCTTCTAGAATTCTGAAATAAAAATGTCTTTTTTACCTTTTTCTTTTTTGCTTTCAGGAATTAAACTATTGTAGTCTGTAAATAAATGTTCGCTTATTTGATATGGATGCAAAAATCATGCCAAGTGGAAATGACTCATGTCCATGCAGTATGGAAAATTTGAAAAAAAGGCAGGAGGGAAATACAGTACACTGAAGAAGTTTCTTTTACTTATTTTCTTCATGTTACAGCTGCAAAAGTAGGTAGAATTCCATTTAGACTCTAAAATTTTTGTTATCTTTTTAAAACTTGATGATATTTCATGTAGCTCTGAAAAAAAGAAAATAAACTTTGTTCCTTATTTATTTGAATCCTGTGGATGTCTGAAGCTATCCTTGTTCTGTACTAAAACACAAAGGCACATATGCTCTCAGAGCCTCTATCAACATGAATGTTTAGTGAATAGGTAGGCATGTCAAAGTCTGTTCCATGTTCTCATACATTAAAGTTTGTGGCCTGTATGGGTTCCTGAGATGGTGAATTCCACAGTTTCTCAAACATATGACAAGACAAAAGCAATTCTTTTAATTATTTCTTCATTTTCCCTTTTCTTCAAGGAGAACCTGTGTGCCCTCTTTGTAAATTCCATCTTGTTAAATTAGACTGCCCAAAATAATTTTCTAATTGCCATTCCCTGTCATGCCACTTCATGGGAGGAATAAACTACACAGCTTTAAGAGACTTGGTGAATGACTAAGTGAACTTTACTTCTGAGTAACTTTTTTTCTATAAATCTGTTAAGAAGCTAAGAGAAGTACTCCGGTAACTCATTTCCACAAAAGCCAGGCTAATGTTCTGGTGTGCCCATTTTGTCTATCCATATGTTAACTTCACTCTTTATGATCACATTTTGGTGCACAGTAGAAGTTGGTGATTTGTGTGCTGGGTGAATCTATTTTGAGAGACTTGCTGTCTTCAGCTTTTTTAGTTATTATTATTTGTATTTCTATGAACTGAAATCAAATTCGGTTTATTGTAATAGTTTGGGTCAGCTGCCCCACTACAAACTTTAGGAGAGGGGTAGGACAAATCCTGGGAAATGACTAATTGAGCAATCACATTCCGATTTTCCATTACACTTGAGTCAACAACCTAAATTCTTAGGTTGTCAGTTCCCAAGGTAACTACTGGAGGTCTTTTTGAAGACTGTAGGAGATTTGCTATATATATTTTTCTGGTATTGAGATAAATGTTAACAATGAGCTTAGCAGTCTGGAAGTTTCACAGGTGAGTTTATTTAGAATGTTTATGAATATTATTTTTATATTTATTTGTTTAATGAAACATTTTTAAAGCAGTTTTCCAACTCATTCCCCCTTAAAAATATAAAAATCCTTGTGGTTGTTCCTCTGATTTGCTTTGTAGAGAAAATAAAAACAATAACTAAGTTAGTCTGACTGTAATACTCTCCTTCCGTGCTTCTTTCATATCTTCATCATTGTTAGCTCTCAGGAGCTTATTGATACCAAAGTATTTGGAAATATTATATTATTAGCTTTTTTATTCTTGGTAAGTCACTTTTTCATACTTCTGTGTCCTGTCTTACTGTAATTTCGTATGTAACTTTCCTGAGCTGATGTTTCCAGCTTTCTATTCTCCTTGATTAGAAGCTACTTTCTTTCTAGAGGAGGTTTTTCTAGTTGAATGTTTCACTTCAGGAGAGATGCTGACCATGGAGGGGGAGTCCAAAAGTAAGTAGAAAGATTTACCAGCAGGTTAGAAAGAATGATTGTAAGACTGAGGACACCGAAGAAGCTAAGGGGTGAGGGGTGGGTTTGGTGGGGGCAGGAGGGAAGTAAAGAATACTGAATGGGAATATTAAAAAGAGTTATCAAGTACACGAGAGGTTACTGCAAGAAGGAAAGTACTTTGTGCTCTGTATCCATGGTAGTTAGGACAAGTAGCAACTCACCTCAACAGCAGCAAGAAAGTTTCAGGCTGGGTGGAAAGAAAAACTTCCTAGTGTAATGATAATGAATATCTAAACTAGGTTAGATGTGGAGACGGTGTTCAGCGCTGGAGCTCTTTCAAAACAGCTTAGAAATATATGCACTGGACATCATATAAGTATAGTTGATTCTGGCTTGGCTGGGGGATGTGTTAAATGACAGCCTGATGCCTCTTTTAAAGCTATTTTTCTCTGATTTTATTATTCAAATAACTTTCTTTATTCTGAGTTTTCAGCAGGCTGGCTTATGGCATCTCCCTTTAGAGTCTATTTCTTTTATTTGTGCCATAAATAGATCCCCTAATGTGGCTAATTTAATCTCTGTGGCACCTATTTAGCCTTGCTTAAGTGCATTTTAATTAACTTACATATGTTTATGTAATTATTCTTTTTAAAAACCTATTTTTGGCCTTTTTCCTCCATGAGACAGACTACATTTGCCTAATTTTAGACACTATTGCAGAGTAAATTTTCTACGTTAATTCAGTTTGAAAATTTTTAGTTTCTTATTTAGTCTTTGTATCAGAAAATTTTATTTTGGATGCGTTAACATATTGAGCATCTATACCCCAGTAGTTAGAGGAGGTAATGATGCTTAGATATTGGCAATGATATAATCAATCCTTGTGTCAATATTCCTACCTCTGATTTTCGTAAACCTGAAAAGGTTGATAATTATATCTGATTCCTTGAAAAAGGTGGCATGTATAATTTCATAATGCAAGAGATACTGTGGAGCTTCTTACAGCAACCAGAGTAGATCATCCACTTTAGGTGTGATTTTAAAATGCGAATTCATTTTCTTTTGTGTAATTTCCTTTTATTGGGTGTAATGTATAACTTCTAAACTTTTCCTGGTAAAGATTTTTATTTTTGTCATCTAAATATGGAATGGGTTCCTCATTTGCTTTTCTGCTTTGGCAGGATCTTTTATAGCACTACCGTGTTGAAGGTCCAAGTTTATTTCCTGTTTCTTTACACAAAGGGGTGAAGCCAGTAGATACTTTTGTAAGTAAAACACAGATTCTTGACATACTAGTTTTCTTTCCCACTAAGTTATTTCTAACTGGTCCAAAGAGCATTCCAATCTATTTTTGAAGTTGTGCAGATGAAGCATCCCAGAAATCCTTCTAAAAAAGACATATTCCATCGGTAGTCTCTTGTTTGAGTTTCAGCACTAGGGTTTTAAGGATTTTTGGAAGGGAGTCATCTTACCTAACTCTTGGCACCAACAGTATAGAGTTATACTCCAAGCTGTACAGTTTGGTCTCTCTTTTTTCAAATCAGAGACAATCAGTCATTTTAGGAAGTATTTATCTTGGTCTATATTAGTTGACCATTTTAGATGAGATGAACTACTTTCAGTAAGAACCTGTTTGTTTCTGATGATGAAAAAATTAGCTCAAAGATAAGTATATCTTCATAATTAGCTCAAAAATGGACATGTCAACATTTCTGATGTTTGTATTTGTTTAGTTAAATGAATCTCACTGTTTACTTTGTATTACACTATGGTTTTATTATTATGGGTTTGTACAGGCCCTAAATAATCCATCCAATAGATCATTTTGAAGTTGTTAGGTTTCTAGGTCTGTGGTCTACAAAAAAAAAAAAAAACATAACATGGAGCCAGGCATGACTATGCACATTTATAATGTGTGTCTTTATTACTTATAACCAGCCCAATTGATTAAATCTGCTTTGTCAGCAAGCCACAAGACCTGCACAGCTGTATTTAAAATGTGCATTTAAACTTAATCAGTGAAACCTACCAGTGAACCTACCAGTGAAATACTGGTAGGACGTTGAATGTTTAGTATTCCACCAAATGGCTTTACACAGATCTTTAACCTACATATCTAGGGCAGAAATTGTGGTCCACAAACTATTTAGGGGCACCATTTCCGCTGAGCTATCTTATCGTAAAGCCAGGCCACATCTCAAACATCATTCCTCCCAGTAGTGGTATCTGAAACAGGACTAACGAAGGAAAATCCACTTGCTGTCTAAAGACTTTATAATCTGTATCATTCTCAAATCTTCAAGTGACTGGATGATATATAGTCCTAAATCGGCAGGCAGAGATCAGTTTTGAGAAACATTACATACATCAGTTCTTTCCCTTCATAGCCACTAAAATCTCACCTATTTTATATATTATTTTTTTTATGAGATGATCTTGAAGTACTGGTATTTTCCTGTTTGCAAGACAGAGAATCTAAACAGTTAGTTTAGATGAGGTGCCTTTAAAGAGCCATAGGATAGATGAATCCCGTTTTAGGTAATAATTTCACTCTTTAAATGTAGTCTGGTTTCTATAGGACTATAGGTGGGGCCTCTTTTCTAAAAGAAAACACCCAGTGTTTCTGTTATGCTTCATTTGAGTCTCAAATCAATCTGGGGAATTAAGCAACAAGGCTGTGCAAAATAGGGATTCCATCCCACTGGCAACAATACAAGGTAGTCACTTGTTATTTTGTGCTGCACTTAATATTCTTCTTAAATTTCGTGAAAAAGTTTGGATTCATATTTAGAAAGCCTTTAACAACTTTCTTACCTCTTTCGGGCTCCCCAAAAAATGTTATGTAGTAATGCTCAAAAGCACCATTTCAAGGGATCTTGACAATTAAGAAAAGGCAGTGTGATTGTCTAAGTTGTTTTGAAATATTGGCTTGCTGCCTACGCAGAACTAAACAAAGGCTTACTCTGGCTTCTAGGTCAGACCAATACAGGCCAAGCTTGAGCTCTGATTTGCCCCATACGAGGAAGTATAATGGAATGGAAGCAGCAGCTATTTAATATAGGAGTTAAAATTACCCGTGACTGAAGTGAGCACATCAATCAAAAGTTTTGGCATGTAATGAGTTAGAAAAACTGATGTGGCAGGTTTGGAGGCAGGAAAAGGCTTCACTCTTTATTCAGCAGTTTCCAAATTACCATGACATCCCTTTGCATAAACCACCCGACTTCCAGCAGGTGGACTTTACAGGCATTGTGCTGCCAGCACAAAGATGGATCAACTGGGAGCATTCAAAACAGCTTCCTGTTTTGTGTTCTTAAAATCAGAATTCCATGAAGTCTGCCAAAATTCTTAGCATTTTAGAAGCTAGACTATAAAATAATAAACGGGACAGAAAATCAAGAATGAAAAATGTGACAGGTCTAATACATTGCACAAACAACAGTGCGTACTTTCTGTGCCCTGAAAAAAACAGTATTTAAATATAAAGAGCTACATTAAAATGAATCAGACAGAAATGCTCTAATCTTTCTGAGGTGTCTTCCTGATGCATGCATGTATTTCAGTGTTCATTGCAATAACACACAGCATCTTCTCTCTTATCACCTGAATGCTTTTTGATTTACTATTCCTGTCTTGATCTTTTAGAAAAAGATACTGACATGTTTACATGTCTAAAATCATTAGCTAAAAAATCTCTCCTAAATATATAATGATTGCAAATGTGCATTTGGGAAGAAATCAGAAGCATGTTATGACACTTTTCTATAAATGCCTTTGAGGCATCTATATATAGGGGATCAAATTCTTCTTTCAGGCTCCCATATGTTAGTGTGAGATGTGTAGGAAACCTTTGCAATCATCCCAGAGAAGATCATAGGCAGTACAGGGCTTTAGGATGTGTTTCTAAACTAGTACATTGGAGGCCCTCTATTCTGAAAGATTTTACTTTTTTTTTTTTTTAACAAGGTATCCTAAGGTTTAAAAGCAGACTACGCATTTGCAGTTTCTATCCTCTTTGCTTGAAAACAAAACAAAACAAAACCCCTATTCTAGTTTATGTTACAAGCAATGCTAAAACATGTTTCTTAAGGAGTCTGTTGATGCTGCAGGACCACTAACCTACCCAGCTGATTCACTCTGAATCACTGCAATGTGTACAACACAGATGTTCATAGAATTGCTAAAAAAATCCAGTGTTCAATAGTTATAAGATTTCCAGCGGTGTGGAACGACAGCCTAGTTTCAGGATATACTGGGTTGTGAAATAAAGGATTAAAGACTGCAAACAGTTCATTTGGAGTCGTTTTCCTTTTTTTTTATTTATGTCTCTGCAGAACAAGACCTCAACATTTCAGCCAGGAGAGGAAACAAGAAAAGGTGGGAGAGA
Source organism: Steatornis caripensis (assembly GCA_013398225.1). Taxonomy (NCBI): domain Eukaryota; kingdom Metazoa; phylum Chordata; class Aves; order Caprimulgiformes; family Steatornithidae; genus Steatornis; species Steatornis caripensis. The sequence goes on from VZSC01010569.1 coordinate 113,086, forward strand.
AGGAAGAGAAGAAGGAAAATTGCAAATCTACAAGAACTACAGGAACAGACATCCTTTGCAGGTTGATAATTTAAAAACTTACTGCAGTGGTTTTCCAGAAGCTGAATTCAAGGCTTTAGTCAACCAGATGTTTTAAACTAAAATCGGAACATAACTTGAAGAATGATTCAATGTAAAGTACTTGAGCTGGGCTCCATTGCAATTGATAGCTGTTTGCCATCGATTTCTGTAGAGGCAGGATTTTCCCCTGGCTTCTCCTCATCCATGAGTTACTGGAAATTTCCCCTCTGTTTTTGTTTTCTAACACATCACCACAAATCTCATCACACAAAAGACAATTGGCCCCTTACAACAATTTCAGCTGTGACTCTTACTTCATACTCCTGTTCTGTCCTTATGTCCTCTGTTCCTCTTCTCCCCGCAACCAAATTGTTTATGAACCATTTTCTCTTCATAAAAATGCATTCAGTAGCAGGCTCAAAAGAAAAGGCACTAACCAGCCATTTCATTTGTTATACTATGTGTGAAAGCCCAAGTCAAGGATAATGTTTTTAAAAGTGCAGAATTTTACAGAAATAGCAACATTGAAAAACAGATAATGTACTAGTCTTATTGTTTTGCTTTCATAACTATCCCTTTTGCTTGGTGAGAGCAGAATTACAAAAAATATTCATTAAAGACTATGGGCTTGAAGTCTGGTGCTTAAATGTTACATACTGGCCCTAGATCAAGAAGATTCTTCGGATGTCTTTTTTTTTTTTCCACTCAGAGACTAAATCCACAACCTCATCGCAGCTCCTATCTTTCTCCATCCCTGCCTTTAATGGGATGAAGTCTTCTGAGCTAAAGCCAAAAATTATTTTGAATTTAATCTCTGGTATTGTCTGTCTATGTCTCCTTTTAAGGGCTGAGAGCAATTTGTCGTTCTGCATATTTCATGCAACTTAAAATCAAATCCCAATATTCCATTAATATAGGCAAGACAACAGAATGATGAAACTGTTACTTATATCTGCAACAAAGACTTGATCTAACAAAAATCTTTCCAGGGACTTCAGTGGTAGCTGTATTAAATCCTGTGTTCCTTGCACCAAATTTTGTATTTTCTCTTTTCTGTTTGAGAATTACTTTCAAAAGTTAATTCCAAATTGCAGATTAAGTCTAAAATTCTTAAATCATTGTTAAATTACTTAAATTCCTCAGCCTCTACATCCAGTATCTTCCTTTGAAAGTTGTTGCCATAGTCCTATAGCTTTTTTGGGGTAAAAAAAAAAAAAGGTGCTTAGGCACAGTTATGGATGAGCTCTTTGGAAAGGAGAACAAGCTGCCTGCATTAAATCTCAAAGTCGAGAAAAAACAAAAAGCGAATGACTTATTGAAAAAATACTTAAAGAAAGGAAATGAGCTTACAATTACGATTATAAAAGAAAATCGTTCAGAGAAAACAAGTTGGTTAAATCGGTGCCTGATTTTGCCTAAATGAAAGAGGGATGGAATGCTTATTTTTCCTACTATCCAGGGATAATATCTCTTTAAGCTAAGGGAATTAAATGACTGTTTTTATCTGTCTTCTTACCCTGCAGTACATAATCATTGTCTGTCACACTTTGATGTCATAATCATCCACTGAAGCTTCACTGTTAAAGAGTAAATCTGCTTAACACACTGGAAAAAAAAAAAAAAGCACTTGCTTTTTATTGCCTCAGTGGTAACAAATTTGAATTACAGACGTATGGTATTATGTCACTCCAGCCTTAATGAAACCATTTTGAAAGGCAAAAGTGCATTTTTAAAACAATACCTTAATCAGTTCAAACAGTAACTGCAACAGTTTTCTACTAAGTAAGCATAAAGGGTCCTTTCTTGTGTGTAATGTATGTGAGCAGCCTGACCTCAGTGTCAAATAGTACTTCACAATATCTTTTTGCAATCATTTTTCCATGCACGGAAGACATCTAAACCTTGGTATAGATTTCAGCTGTGAATGAAATACTCTTTTATGTATTTAGTTTTTCAAAATGTTGGTTTACGTTTGGATCAGCTGGCCCAAAATGAAGACAGTATCCAGTTCATTTCTGGAACAAAGTTGAAAGATGCCGTCCATTTGATGTTATACTATATTTTTAATGCCAGGTGAAAGTGCTAGCTCTTGTTTAAAATTTTCTATTATTTATTTGCACCAGTCTCTTTTTTCTGTTTTTTTTTTCTTCTTTTTAATTCCTGTCCAGTTTTTATCTAACCTACTGAGCCATTTAACGTATGATTCATTGCATCCCTCTGTTAAGATTAATTACAATAATCAATGAAGAGAAAAGACTTTCTCATTTCCAGTAATTGTTTACATTCTCCTGCTGGACACCATACTCCTTTGGTCAGCTATTGTGAAAAGGAAAAAATAAGAAATTAAAGACAGAGGAGAGAAAGAAGAATGAGACAATCTGGGCTCAATATCAGTAATCCACACTATTTCTTTTGCAACTTTTTCATTTCTGCTCTAGGGTTCCCATAAGCCAAGTCCAATTTCCCTAAAAATGTTGACAAAACTTCTCAGTGTGAAAGTATAACCAAATGATAGCATCAAACCTTTGGAAGTCACCTCCATCATACAGCTTCTGATTCCTGATTTTATCCTTTATGTATTACCAAGCAATCTTTTTAAAAATAATAATGCTGATATTATTAACAACAATAGCAACCATAATGACTTTCCAACATTATTCTAACACAATGTTGTTGGCAAGCACTCCTGAAATGGTACTTATTTTATATAGTGGGTCTGTAGTGGAGCTGTAGCCAGATGCCAAAAATATCTCTTTGCTCCATAGAATACTCAATGTTGTTTTTATTATGTTAAGGAGTTGATCATTTCAGTTTAATTATCCTTTGGTAAGATAGTATAATACTTACAGCACAAACTGCTTTCCCTATTATTTTTCACTGGTGTTTTTTCTGCCTATTGGGTTTTCAAATAATATTTCTCTATACAGTATAGGGGTAGAAACTGGTTGCAGTATATTTACATTCAGTGCATATAGTGCAATATAAAATCAGTTCATTCACTCAACAGAGTAAGTAGAAAAGATTGTTGCATTTCATTACCCATATCATATAGCAATTTTAACCTAGTTCAGGCTTTGACTGCCTCAGTAACAGCCAGAATAGCCAAGGAAGAAGAGGCTCATTTGTGCACAGTCCCTACATTTGATCGACTGCACTAAAAAGCCACAAAAAGAATCCACATGAAGGATTGATCAAGCAGTGCAGATAACCTGTACTGGTGTCAAATAAAACTGATGTTGAAAAACTTGTCTACAACTACACCAATATGAACGAAAAAAATCTATCATTCTGTACTCTTAATGACAAAACACTAAAGCAAATACAGGTATAAGAAGGTTCTTGTAAACACAGACAATGGACTGATGTTTCTCTTAAAATGAAGAAAAATTTGGAACCATAAGACAGCATCTTTGGAATCAAGGAAAGAAACATGGTCTGTTCTCAGTACAGCTGCCTGTCAGCTTGAATATGATCTCATTTTTCTTTCATATTATTCTGAATACACCAGTTTAATAACATTATGGACACTTTAATGCATAACAGTCTATAAAGAAAAGGAAGGAAGTAAATTATATGTGGGTTTCTTTTAAGATCCAGTAACTATTGTTTGAGTTTCTATGCCTGTTCTTTCATTATCCCAAAATGAGTTTCCTTTCAGGGACAGGAGAATGGTTTGAAACAACAAAACAAATAGCTCTCCTCCCCCTCCCTATTAGACTCACAAACCACGTGCAGGTCTGCACTGCTGCGCTAAGCACAGTGTGTTTTATAAATCAGTCAATTCATGCTTCTCCACAACAGCAGACTCAGCTTAATTGTGCATGCTACTTTTAAATGTACAACTTCTAAATAATTTTTCCTGTTGGCACTTGTGAGTGTGAGGAGCAAGTAACATTAGCTTAACTCCAGCCTGCTTCAAGGAAGCATGTCTGAGTCGAGCTCCATCACTGCAAAGCAAACTACAATCCTGATTCACAAGGTGTCTTCTGGTGAAGCTGGGCCATGAAAAAGAAAGAATACTGCTTTTTTGTGGCAATTTGGGGCTACATAAAGGTGTGCCTGCTGCCTATCAACTTTATAAAGCTGCTTCAGTAGCAACCATAGCATCGAAATTACACCACAGAATGCAGATATTAACAAATGCATTTTAAGATAAGTATCAGAGAGGTGATGTCCACATCACAAGACTGCTGTTGACTTTCTGTTTTACAGTCAGGTTTATAGTTCATGTGACAGTTCAATAAAGTAGCTAGATGCATTTGGATTGTAAATATGTAAACACCTTTACTGACTCCAACAGAAATGCTAACATCTTAAAGTCATAAGTTACACAAGTGTTGCGGAGAGGAGTAATGAATAAACCTAGTGATACGGTTAGGGAAAGAAAGACAAACTTTCAGATGCAAAATCCATTTCTCTGTTCAGTTACCAGTTAGTCTAGTGAAAGATCACTCTCCATAAGCCATGTACAATGTTTAGTTAGTACTGATGCAGCTGTATTCTAAGCCTACATTTTGCCTCTAACCCTTTACTGCAGGTGAGCATCATGCAATGCTACAGGCTTGGGGAAGAGTGGGCAGAAAGCTGCCCAGCAGAAAAGGACCTGGGGGTATTGGTCAACAACTGGCTGAATATGAGCCAGCAGTGTGCCCAGGTGGCCAAGAAGGCCAACAACATCCTGGTTTGTATCAGAAACAGCGTGGCCGGCAGGCCTGAGGAAGTGATTGTCCCCCTGTACTCAGCAATGGTGAGCCCACACCTCAAATACTGTCTTCAGTTTCAGCTCCCTCACTCCAAGGTGAGATGAAAGTGCTGGAGCGTGTCCAAACAAGGGCAACAAAGCTGGTGAAGGGTCTGGAGCACAAGTATTATGAGGAGTGGCTGAGGGAACTGGGGTTGTTCAGCCTGGAGAAAAAGCAGTTGAAGGGAGACCTTATCGCTCTCTACAACTACCAGAAAGGAGGATGTAGCAAGGTGGGTGTCAGTCTCTTCTCCCAATTAACAAGCGACAGGACAAGAGGAAATGGCCTTATGGGGCCAGGGGAGGTTTAGATTGGATATTAGTTCACTGAAAGAGTTGTCAAGCATCGGAAAAGGGTGCCCAGGGAAGTGGTGGAGTCACTATCCGTGGAGGTATTTAAAAGACATATAGATGTGGTGCTCAGGGACGTGCTTTAGTGGTGGACTTGGCAGTGCTAGGTTAGCTGTTGGGCTTGATGATTTCAAGGGCCTTTTCCAACCTAAACGATTCTGTAATTCTGTGATCAGCCATGTGATTCCTGGCCAATCTCACACGTGGTACTGAGAACAACAGAGTGACTTTGACACCTGTTATTGCCATAAACATAAGTGATATAGAAAAAGGAGATCATTAATACTCCGGCTTACCTATGCTGTCAAAGTCTTCATCTCCTATTATATCCCTTACCTACTTACATTAGGAATTCACTTTGCCCAGTTTTACATGTGTAACTGGCTAAAAAATGATTTTTTTAATAGAAGAAATCATTCAGGTTATCAAACTTCTTTCTAAGAAGATTTATTCTTTGAAATTATCCAACCACCTCTGAAAGGTTCCAGAAGAACTAGGAAATATACACAGAAAGATAACGAAGATTGTCACAGGTATGGAAGTATTTCTACATACAGACTATTTTGGAAAAGAGGCCACAAAAAGGCATAAGATGCAGTCCTATAAAACAATGAATTCTAAAAAAAAGTTGTCTTCATTTAGTCAGCTGTTCTGTCACCCAAGGACCCCTCCCCACCTGAGAAGGGGATATAGGGAAAAGGAAAGTAGTCATAGGATGAAATGGAAAAAGATTTAATAAAATATTAACAATTTAATATCAATAACAGGACTAATATAAAACACACAAAGTTATACTCAGTCCATACTCAGCCCATACAGTGGTGCCGAGCTGCACGCTCCCAGCAGTGGATGCCGGATGCCAAACCCTGTAAGCATCACAGCTCCAGCAAAAGCGCAACGGTCACAGCAAAGGGAGGGCAGGCCTCAGGCACAGAAGGGTGGGCGAGACCCTCTAGGGACGGTGACCATTGAGGAAGGCGAGCCGTTCCCAGCAAACTTTCCAATTTATAGTGAGTGTGACATTTATGTCATGGAATACTGCTGTGGGTCAGCTGCCCTGGCTTTTGCTCCTTCTGCCTGTAGCACCTGGCTAACTTGAAGCTGCTAAAGGCCTTGATCGCTAATGAAACCCGCATACCATGGCCGGCCATGAACTACAACAAAGTATCCTAGCAACTTTCTTCCCACCGAATCAAGTGCTGAAGTCTTCTCAAAAATGCAGCTTTCCTGAATACAATATTGATTCTATAATTTTACCCCAGCAAAACCAGATAGAAGTTTAATGGGAGATCCGTTTTTCTCGCTACAAGACCTGGGCAATATTCAGCTAAATGATCAGGCAGCAGGCTTAAAACAAACAAAAGGAATCACACTTATTAAATGGATCTTTTTTTTTTTTATCTTTTTTATTATCATTGAAATTGCCTTATATGGATTTAATATGTCTTGCCACAAAATGAAAACACTATGTTTNAAATATTAACAATTTAATATCAATAACAGTACTAATATAAAACACACAAAGTTATACTCAGTCCATACTCAGCCCATACAGTGGTGCCGAGCTGCACGCTCCCAGCAGTGGATGCCGGATGCCAAACCCTGTAAGCATCACAGCTCCAGCAAAAGCGCAACGGTCACAGCAAAGGGAGGGCAGGCCTCAGGCACAGAAGGGCGGGCGAGACCCTCCAGGGACGGTGACCATTGAGGAAGGCGAGCCGTTCCCAGCAAACTTTCCAATTTATAGTGAGTGTGACATTTATGTCATGGAATACTGCTGTGGGTCAGCTGCCCTGGCTTTTGCTCCTTCTGCCTGTAGCACCTGGCTAACTTGAAGCTGCTAAAGGCCTTGATCGCTAATGAAACCCGCATACCATGGCCGGCCATGAACTACAACAAAGTATCCTAGCAACTTTCTTCCCACCGAATCAAGTGCTGAAGTCTTCTCAAAAATGCAGCTTTCCTGAATACAATATTGATTCTATAATTTTACCCCAGCAAAACCAGATAGAAGTTTAATGGGAGATCTGTTTTTCTCGCTACAAGACCTGGGCAATATTCAGCTAAATGATCAGGCAGCAGGCTTAAAACAAACAAAAGGAATCACACTTATTAAATGGATCTTTTTTTTTTTTATCTTTTTTATTATCATTGAAATTGCCTTATATGGATTTAATATGTCTTGCCACAAAATGAAAACACTATGTTTAATGTTATAGTTTCTGGAAATGTGCAAAGATAAACAGACTATAAGTACGTCATAGTTCTGTGGAAAAAAATGGGGCAACAGATTTAAGGGTATTCTATTATGTTTTTTGTTCTTACTTGCCCTTAAAGCACTTCTATCTTTCTGTTTCTATAACTGTGTTTTTGCAAGTGTTGTTATTTCTGGCTGGACATTGCCTCAGTTATAGGCCACAAAATAGAACCTATACCCTGGAAAACCAAGTCTAAGAAGAGGTAATGTAAATCATTATATGCATTTGACATTTACAGATACTGCATCCAAACTAGTACATCTGAGAGTTCTTTCTTGTTTATAACAACCACTGCTTGGTCTTAGTTTTAGATTTTTGAAATGCTATATGCATAAAACAATAGAAATGCTCTATGACCAGACTGTTTAATATAGATCACAGACCAAATATAACTAAAATATCTCTGACAGATGTTTGACTGAACTGTTAATAATCTTAAGTGACCTTAAGAAAACGTGAATAACAATTTGTTTAAAATTTGTTTTTAATACACATTTCTACTTTTTCCTCTTTCACTGGTATAATTTCAAAGACATACATTGAAGGCCAGCAGTGCGTCCCATATAGTTTTCTAAGAATGCAAAGCACATCCCTTGCATGAAGATTCTGTGGAGATTGCTGCTGACAAGGGACAGAGAATTTTGTCATTAATGACAAAATGAGTACATATATCAGCCTCCCAAATTCCACATCACTCAGCTGCAGCATCATGATGTGTTTTGCCCACTGCAAAAGAGTTATCTTCTAAGCAAATTCAGGTATCTGAAACTGATCTTTGATCTTTTTTGTGAGAAGGTTCTTTTTTTCTTGCAATTTCTGGTGCTATCCAGTAGTGCCTGATATTAAATGGTAGTGCTACCTCATGCTCACTATGACATTAACAGACAACCCCATGCCTGTGAGACACCTCAGCAGCTAATCCATTTTGCAGGGAAATAATTCATGTACTTGTAATATGTACATTCTGAAAGTTAGTGAAAATTGAACTTTCTCCATTTTTCTGTGTAGCAAACTAGCAAAAATCCCGCAGAACTGTCAATTCATCTAATTTGCTGACCGAACATATCTCCTGCCTGGCAGAAAATGTTTCACATCTTACAGACAAGTACCAATATTCACACTTGATGTTGTTGATTAGCACTTTGATGACCATGAAAAGTTTAATCCCATCACCTTGTCTCCTCTACAAGTAACAAGAGTCTTGATGAATTTACAGGTGTTGGATTAAACAAGCAGACAACCATTCTTCAATTTCCTTGGGATTTATTTCACAGAGTCAGAACTTCGATGTGTGGCCACTGACTTGCTCTTCATGTTTACTTTATTGGCAGTAGCATTACCTCTGTTTTAAATCCAGCAACATAGCTCTATATTTTGCAAAACATGTCTTATGTGCCAAATGCTGCTACACTGTATTACCATGAATTCTACTGCTAGGACTGAAACAGGATCAAGCCAATTCCTCACTAATTTTGCTCCATTCTCCTGATCCTCCATCTTTCTAGCAGAGTAACCCCACATCAGGACTGTGAGTCTGGGTGCACACCTAATAAGCATGGTTTTAATTCCAATAAATTTCACATCATGCCCATCTGAAGAAAAAAATGCAATCGTCAGTGTAAGTTGATCCTGAAGACCCAGCATTACTCCCACTGGTATTAAAAAGAATACACAGAGTCTTCACAATAGGATCATAAAAAATTAAAGTTATATTGGTGCCGATGCTGTGTAATAATAGTAAGAGCTTTTTGAGAATTATGGCTCACCTTAAAGGCCTTACATGCAAAGGAACATCTAGTGGCTTTTTGTTGACATCATCCCTTTGTACTTGTGAAAACTGTCCCTACAGATAAATTAGAAAAGGGCATTAGAATTCAAAATTCTTGTTATAATGGGTTCAATAATATCTCATGAGCAGTTCTCACAGAACTAGAAATAGAATATTGCATTCAAAGCTTAAAAGTAGTTGGTGGTAGATGTCTGATAGGTTACGAGTACTACGGGTATAGTAATAACAATAGCAAAATTAATAAACCAGCATTAAAGATATATTTTTTATGATTTTGAAAGACTTTCTCACTTTAATTTTTAAGATAGAGAAAGATTGGATCCCTAGAGTTAGTGAGTTATACCACTAACTCTTACTCTTTTAGCTGCTGTGTAGCTCCTGTGTTCCTTAGCTGAATGACACTTTTGAATCAGAACAACATCCAAGCTTATGCATGAAATTTAGAAAAAATAAGAAATCATAAAGTTTTTTAAACATGCTTTCTATAAATGAAAGCATAATAATATCACCCTATTCTTTGTCTTTAACCTTGTTATTAACTTTATATATAAAAAACTTCAAATGAAATAGAAAGTTCTTTGTTTGTGACTAGATTTTTAATGACATTTTAATATTTTTTCATAAACTAAATTATTTTCTGTTATGAGATCTACTATTCAACTAAATTCATTTATTTTGATGACTGGGTGGTATTTATTGGTAGCTTTTCTTGACATTCTTGTAAAAGGTCTTCTTTGACCATCAGTTCCAGGAATATACTTTTACATCTTTTATTCATTGATATCTTCACATCTTCTCTAGGTAGGAGAGATAATTTTCCATATCCAAATACTGGAAGTCATTGTTAGTCCTTGTGTAAGCGTGTATGTTAAAAGCATGGTCCTGGCACTGACATGTAGAAATGACTGTTTATTGTGTCAATCATTAATCATTAATCTTGATTTTTTTTCTCCTTGTGTTTTGTCTACTAAGGCTTGTATTATCTTACAAACATGAATTCTTTGAGCCACGGCCAGTCTTTTTCTTTTGTATGTGTACAGTGCCTGACAGAGCAAAATCTCATTCTGTTGTATAGAAGTAAACAATAAAAATAGGAGTAATAATAGTAAAATATGATCTTGAATTAATGGATAAACAAAACACAGTTTCCTGCTAAAAGAACAGAAAGTGAATCTTCACTGACAGCAGGGAATGAGAACACAAAAATTCACAAAGAACCCCTCTTCCCTTTCTCACAGACACATGTATAGGCATAGAAAGAGGAGCTGGAATGCAAAGATTTACTCAAGATAATGTCACTATCTACAGCAATCCACCTGCAGAGATGTCTTTAATTTTCATTTTACGGACACTGAGTAAACAAGCACTTGAGCAATGTTCCTATGATTCCAAAGCATAAGGCTGTGCAGAACTGAGTAAAAAAGAAAAGCAAACTCTGTAGTGGTTTGGTAACTTATAACTTCTTCATTTGCTCAGTTTAAGAAACTGTAAATAGAAGTCAGAGACTATATAAAATATTTAAGATCATTCTTGTTTGTTGCAATTTTAATTCCAAAATGCAGGGATTGCAGCACTGTAGGCAGAAACCTTACTTATTCAGTAAACCCATAATACTGAAATAAAACTATGATATAAAAGATTTGGCCATTAGCTGTGTACTGCAGAAGAAATTCAACTTGTTTACAGACAGCTTCAATTGAAAGAGTTCATGGATATACATGCTTATGCTGAGTTGGCAGTGAAAAAGATGTGTCTTGTAAAGGGTTAATTAGAGAATTCCAGGTAGGTGCAGTGGTTGCCTTTGCACTTTTTAGCTGGTGGGTATCCCTTCATGGAGGGCTGCTGTGTGGGAGTGATATAATTCTAATTCCAGTTCGTGCTCCCTGTCCTTATGTACTATGGTNGATGTGTCTTGTAAAGGGCTAATTAGAGAATTCCAGGTAGGTGCAGTGGTTGCCTTTGCACTTTTTAGCTGGTGGGTATCCCTTCATGGAGGGCTGCTGTGTGGGAGTGATATAATTCTAATTCCAGTTCGTGCTCCCTGTCCTTATGTACTATGGTGTTAGGCTTGGCTCTCGCACAAACGGGAAACAAAACTACCAAATACTCAGGGTTGTGAGTTCCTAGTTGTCACGGTTTAAAGCTGGGCTGGCTGTTAAGCGAACGACAGACGCTCTTTGTTAACCCCCTCCCTCCCCAAAGTGGGGGGGGAAAGAGAAAAGGGAAAGAGACTTATGGGTTAGAAAAGTTAAAACAGCTTTAATCTAACTACAATAATAATGAATAATAATAATAATGAAATATATACAAATATACAAATATGTACAAAACCGATATCGAGCTCCCCCCCACTGATGACGAATACGTCACCCGGACGCTGCGGGGCACGCCCCAGGAAAGTCCCGGACTGTACTCAGCAGCAGCAGGCAGGAGCTGGATTCAGGAATGCACGGATCGGGATCGAAGGCAGAAGAATCAGACAGAGTCCTCCTCGGACGCCGGCCATAGAAGAAGAGAGCGAGACCCTCGTGATCCCTCTGCTTTATACCGAGTATGACGCGTATGGGATGGAATACTCCCTTTGGTCAGTTTTGGGTCACCTGTCCGACCCGCTCCTCCCCACCGCAGGGTCGCAAGGGTGACGACTTCTCTGCTCTTTCAGTTCCGGCGCACAAGAAAGTTAGCAGAAGCAAGCATCGACCTTGGTCTCCATAGGGATAACTATAAGCAAGGGCCTTTCTGCATACCATTGCTTCTGATGTTCCAGCACTAACTATAAACACCAAGCCTTATCACTGCTAGAAGCAGCTACTGTCTGGAACAACATGCAGTTAATTTCAGAGAGTGCAGCTTCTCAGAAGAGACTTAACTAAAAAGCAAAGTTACTAAAAGAAAATCGGTTCTGTCCTGGCCCAAACCAGGACACTAGTGAGAATGGATCCTGATGGAAGACCTTCCCCTGGGAGATGGCTAGACTTCCAACAAGAAGATCTAAAGTCTCTATGAAAAAAAGGTCCAGGGAATACTCCCACAGATATATTTCAAAAATTTAATTTGTGCAACTTTCCAATGTATACCTGACAGATCAAAGCATCTCTGACAATAAGGAATATCTAATACAAAGCCATGATTATGTATTTTAGTATGTGCACACAAAAGAACTCATAAACTGGTCTCAACAACTGTAAATATGATACTATTTTTATGCGTTTTTTTGATTTAAATTAAGTCTAAGCTTATCATGAACTATAGCAACTGTTCATCTGATATTCCTAGAGCCACTTCAGCACCTAATAGAGTCAGCAACCAAATAGCCAGTTAGTCTTCAGATAAGAATACATCTAAAAGAAATTGCTATACCTGTAGTCTCTGTGTGTGCTTATCACTAATGTAAACACGATTAATGGTCTTGTAAACTCACCCCTTGAAATACGTAGTTATTGATGTAAATCAGTGAGCCAAGAAAACTAACTGATAAAATGACTGATAGGTATTTTTGTTTATTTTAATTAACAAATCCTGGAAAAAAATGAATTTGATCAAAATAGGAATACTTTCTTCATAAAGTAATATCTGCGGCTGGAATTTAAGTGACTTTATTTGTATTTCTCTTGGTGACTTATACAAATACACATTTATGGACATTGCATTTCATGTTAATTTTAAATATTAAAATATACATTAGAAAATAAACAAACAAATATAAACCCACAAACAACATAATGCCAGCTGGAAGAATTCTTTTATAAGGTAGAAAAATTATAAAACAGGTCGCAATCATGAAATAAGGAGGGTTTTTTTGTATTCCAGCTGCATTCAGAATAAAATTGAATTAATGAAGAAAAGAGGAAGAAGCATTTTGCTTTGGACTAACAATTTATGTGATTTCACTACATCAAATGGAAAGTATTTTGTTTCAATTTATTTTTTTTTCAGTGGAATAGTTTGAAATCTTAAGGAAATGAGACAAAGAATATGCATATATTTTAATTATGAAGAAAATTAACTATCTTCCTTTTACTTACATGATTGCTAGCTGCTTGCAATGCTTTAAGAATGATAATAAATTGTCGTCTCAATTTCATTCCTGTCTTCTGAAACCATAGGGTCATTAGCTTTCTTGTACTCTGATTACAGAGAATTGTTTGTGTTGGCAAGTTTTAGATCAAGATGATATAACCACAACATTTCATCTTACCTCTGAACTTCTATTTACATACATAGCCAATGGACAAGATTACTGAAAAATTATGCCATGTCTTTCCTTAGATAAAGGTGGGATGTCTCAGATGTGTTTAATCTCTGCCACTGTAGCTGTAGTGGTTGGTGCATTGTGTATAATAATACAGAAGAGTACTAGATTATTATAAAAGCTGCTACTATCCTTACATATAGAATGATTGATTTCCTAATTAAAAAAAAAAAAAAATCCAGTGCTATGAACTACCTAACACCTTGTAGGCAGTGGAATTTTAGGTAGTCTACAAAGCCTTTTCAGTTATAATGAAATAAGATCACTTTATATACACTGGTGTTTGCTGATAGTCATAGGTGCTCTCAGTCTATTTTAGAATTATCTTGTTGTTTGTTGGTTATTTGTTAATAAATGTAAGCTTCACTTTCCTACTGAACAAAAGTAATCTCTCTGGAACATGGAAATCTTTGTATTTTTGATATAACTTTAGGCAATAGCAAGTTTTGAGAAAATCAAAAGCAATGGGGGGAAAGCAGCTGAAAAACTCCCTAGAAAAAAACTTTATGTCCACACAATACGAAGAAATCAGAAAATTAAGGTCAAAAGAAATAAATGCATGTGTGGTACAAATGAATGTAAATGCCGGCCTTGAACAAATAATAACTATGAGGAATATATGGTTTTTCCTACAAGATTGATATATTTATTTTGTCACAAACTGAAATTTATTACAAAGGTTTTTTATGTTCTATCACATTTGGAAAAAGTAAATCCACACCAGAATATTTCTGATTCAGATCACATTAATAAGCTAATTATCTACTCAAGAAAATTAATTAGGATTTCCCCTGTAACCTTTTCTCTGAAGACGCTGGAATGCACTGAGAGGCCCTGATTTGCTATAAAATTAGTAGACTCGGGTCCAAATTTTTCACTGGAATTGAACATACAGCTTGCTTTGTAGGTTAAAATTCTACCAATGGCCTGGAAGAGAAAGGTTTTATATGACAATATTTGTGATTGCCCTTGTTGATTGTAACTTAATCACATTGCCCTTGTGATTAAGATTCAGTGTGCCCTTGCGGCCAGGAAGGCCAATGGCATCCTAGGGTGCATTAAGAAGAGTGTGGCCAGCAGGTCAAGGGAGGTGATCCTCCCCCTCTACTCTGCCCTGGTGAGGCC
>VZSC01010569.1:128465-154591 GCA_013398225.1 Steatornis caripensis
ACAGGCTGCCCAGAGAGGTTGTGGAGTCTCCTTCTCTGGAGATATTCAAAACCCGCCTGGATGCATTCCTGTGCAACCTGCTCTAGGCTAACCTGCTTTAGCAGGGGGGTTGGACTAGATGATCTCTAGAGGTCCCTTCCAACCCCTACCATTCTATGATTCTATGATTAAATTACCTGAAGGACCACATTTATTCTTTCTGGAGGAACAGACAGATCTGAGACTAATTTAGAATGGTCTTACATTAGAGTAGTCAGAAGCACAACAATGACTGCATGAGCTGATTTACTTTTAATAACAAGTTCTGTGAAACCGTGTCTTGCCTTTCCCATATTTCTTCATTTCTACTCCTCCTACTGTTTTCTGTGTTCCAGGCAAGGTTTATTCACTCTAGTGATCATACTGAGGGTTGATCATACTCCAAGATTGGCATGGCTTCTTGTAGCCACCAGGATATAATAAAAATAATTGTGCACAATAGAAATTTTATCTTTTTTTTTTGTCATTTTGGAATTGTTTTCACAAAATGAATATAGTAATTGTCTTCTTGAATACAGCCAATCTCTCCCTTAAATTAACTCATCCTTTCAATTACTATTGTATGAACAGCACTATACTCATATCCTCTCCACTGTTTCAAGAGCATCAATTGGACATTGAGTTCATGGCTCTTGGTTTGGAGAGATGCAATATATTGAAAATTTAAACTAGATTCACAGTACTTTGCCGTAGTTCATAAGAATGACTCACCCAATGTGCTATCTACAATGTCTGTAAGATACTTCTTAGCAAAGACACTATACTCCACAAAGAAGAAGGAATTGGATGTAGGGGGAATATTTTGTTAAACATGTAGAGGTGATAGGGACAAGAAGATGCGTTTGGGGAACATGATTTCTTCATGAGATCCCTCATCAATTATATTGTATCTGTGATATTGGTTGCATTTACTTAGGGCTGTTATTTCCCTGAAAGAGGAAATAACAGAGGAATGAAGTAATCTCACAGAAGAACTTTCATTTTTAGCAGCATTTTTGCCTGTTTCTACTAAAATAGGAGTAGTTGTAGTCTCTACAGTAGTTTTAGGGCAGGTTTACGATCTGAATCATAGTTGAAGGTGACCGTGTTTTGATCAATGTTATTTTATGTGTGGGAAAAACAAATGAGCAACCAAGATCTGTTCCTCTATTCTCTATTCTTTATACAAATGCATGTTTTAAAAATATTTTATACTAATTATGAAAGAGGACTTTGTGGATCAGGGTTATTATTTNAAAATGAGCAACCAAGATCTGTTTCTCTATTCTCTATTCTTGATACAAATGCATGTTTTAAAAATATTTTATACTAAGTATGAAAGAGGACTTTGTGGATCAGGGTTATTATTTAATGTTATAGATGATTCAATTAACATTAATGAACATTTTGCACAGTTGTTGCCAGTGAAATGTGTGCAGCCATGCTTTAGAGCACACTCAGCTCAGTGNTAATGTTATAGAGGATTCAATTAACATTAATGAACATTTTGCACAGTTGTTGCCAGTGAAATGTGTGCAGCCATGCTTTAGAGCACACTCAGCTCAGTGGGAAAAATCAAGGATCATGACTTACTCTACTAACCCAAGTTGTGTATACTCATCTGTTCATTCTTACACTGAACTCATATCTTGAGGTTAAAATGCAGAGCACAGATATCTTAAACAAAGATAAATATCTATCAACTGACCTGTGACCAGAGATCTGGAAGACCAACACCAGTAGTCTGAAAGAGGTACAGAAAGAGTCCCTATATCCAGGGCATGCTCATTATCCATGAAACATTGCAAAACATTTGCTACCCTACCCTAAAAATATGAGTCTCTGTCTGGTTGTGGGCAGGATGCCGATGATATGCCTAGATGTCTCAGTATCAGTATACTCAGCATACGTGTTGCAAAAGTGATTCCCAGAAGAAATTATTGATGTCTTTTGTACTACAGCAAGAAAATGGTCCGATATTGGAGGCACAGATGATTTAAAGCCAGGATATACAGCTCCAGTATTAGTCATAAATTTATTTTTCAATATTCAGGCCAATGTATTAGCAAACAACAAAATGTGGCTCACACACCTATGAGAACAGTTTTAACGAAGAATTATATTCAAGCTTATTTCGTTACTTTTTTCTTGGTAGTGTGAACTGTGAATTAAGTTGAATACAAAAGGTTTTCACTGCACTGAATTACCTGTTTCACCTTGAAAAGCCACACAAAATGAAGCTCTTAAAGCCTTTTGAAAATGACCTTTTTCCTCAGCAATGATTTATCTTTCCCCTCGAAAATCCCTTTTACAAAAGGGAGTATGATTAAAGGAAGCCAAGCAGCACAAACACTCGGTGAAGATCCTGCTTATCTGGAACTCACTTGACAATGTATGTTTTTGGGGTCGGGAATGCTGCAGGTTCAAGGGATAATTCTGCCTTTCAAGCACTTCAATTTATTTCATGCCTGAGCACTGTCATTGTACGCAGACAAGATGAAACGCATCGTTGTGTAAAGAAATTGAAATGAAATCCTACTTGACCCAGCAGGATGGGGCATTATGTTTGACTCAGTAGTGATTCCTGGAATAATATCTAATTCCAGGAGGAAAATTTCTTGATATGGCCACCTACTGTGAGTGTCTTTGTCCAGGGATCACAAGTTGTTCTGGGTGACTGGGCTCAGGACATGCCTAGAAGAAAGCAACCAGCCTCCTGCTGGTATTTAGATCTCTTCATTTTCTGCATGCTGCCATTCAGTGGGAATGAGTGAATGAAGGGCAGGGGAAAGCTGAAGCACTTCCACAGGAAGACACACACTCCAGTAGAAATGAGAGCTAAAAACCATTTGACCCAGGTTTCTCATGCACGTTTCTTGAGGCAGGGGAAAATCTGGAATTAAGAGTAATCGTTTTTTTCCTTGACAAGAAAGTTTTTAATTTTTATTGGTAACGCAGGCCAGTCACTGGGATGTCATTCCCCATTCAATCCCTGTGAAGTGTTTACTTTGAAAAGACTGCACACCACCAGATTAAATAAAATGAGAGCGCTCCATGTCTCACAAGAGGGAATCGTGCAGACAGCTTTATTACTTCTGTCAGAGAACAAAGGTTTTCCCAGCATGCAGGGGATTATTAGGCCAGCAGCAAATAAATGGAATGTGCAGTGTCAAAACTTCAAATATGACTAACAGAGAGGAGAGAGAGGGAGAATCCATAATTGATTTCTCTGCTGCGACAGTATGCAAAATAAAACAATTCAGGTGATACCACCTAGCCAGTTTTACTGTTGGAGTAGAATCCAATTTTGATGCAAACTTCCACAATTACCACTAATATAATTACTACATAAGTTGATAATTACCTCCCTCCTCCCCTGACAGTCCATCAAAATGTATCAAAATATCCTTATATATGTTAGAAATAACATTTATTCCTGCTGGAAAAAAAATCAGTCTTTTCTTTCCTTCACTATTGGTTTAAGGCTCCTGAGAAGTTCATTGGAAGACTCAGCATTTGTTTATTGAATTGATTAAATGATTCTTTCCTGCAAATGTGTGCCAACGCAGGCAGCCTGTTCCTTTTTTTCCTCTCTTTTTTTCCTCCCTCTTAATGGCATTTTTAAACAGGAAGACCCTGTCCCCACTCTCTTTCTTTCACTGTTTTCTCTACTCTTAAGTGTTAGTGTTTCCTACATTTGCCAGTTGGAGCTGGAGTCAAGGAATTTTCATATGTTCCTTTAGTCTGAGGTGCCATATTTCCCATATTGGCAGCTTTGTACAGTGCAGCTGAGAGGACTGATTGCACAGAAACTATCTATGCCATGACATGAGTGAATTTCTGAATATAATGGAAATCATAAAAGGTCATATCTTGTAAAAAAGAGACTGGAATCATAACCTACACAATACATGTACCCGGCAATGAAGAGCAAAGATGTGGAGGATGCTCTGTGGAATGCTCTGTCTGGCAGCATCCTGCCTTCTTTCTCCATTAGAAGTAAAAGCAACTCATGATTAAAAAAAAATGTTTTCAATTAAAAGCTAGAGGGAGAAAAATACTTGTGGCAAGTACTTACTTTCTTTTCATAATCTGTAATTGTACCAAAAGTGATGGGAGTGCACCAGTCTAAACTGAGACCTGAACTTAGCCTTTGATATTTTAACTGCAGACACTGCAGTTAGGAACTAGCAAAAGAGTACATTTGCTGCAGTGTATTGTGTATTATTCAGCTTCTGTGCATCTCCCTTATCCTGTGCAGTACTAGCGCTCATCTTTTCAGGCTTTGTGTTACAGTGCTTGATTTTGCAGAAGCATGAGAAGGTAAGAAACCAAAATGTAGTAAGATGGGGGATAGGCTTAGAATTATTGCTTTTTAAAATGCCAAGAACAGTTTGGAGCCATGAACACCTTAGGCCATGATGGAATCCTAGTGCCCATAATGAAAAGAATTTGTCAGACTAAGACATGTCAATTTACATTAAAAGAAAAGGAGTCTCACTCATAGGCACAATATCCAACAGTTAGGACCAAATTCTGTTCCTGTTCAGATCAGTAGAAGTTTTTGCCATCAACTTGAAGACCAGTAGGAGACAAACCCTTCAGGCCATATTTTCAGTGCCAGGTTCCTTAGGTTTATGGCACAGTTTGGCATCAGCATTTATTTGTATCTTGGTTATGTGCACCTGCAATTAATTATCATCGCAATAAGATAGGCCAGGTTACAACACTTCTTCAGAGACATGCTTTAGTGTGCAACTAAAATATGAGTAGTCATAACAACAGGCATTTCTTGTCACGTAAGTGACAAGTTTATATTTCACCCATCAGAATCCAAATGATCCTGTGTATGTGGCACTGTAATTGTTTTAACTTCAATTGAAGTAATTCCTTTAACTGCTGATTTACCAACAGAAAAAAATCGTCTTTGCTATTTAATCTCATCAATACTTAATATAGCACATATATTGCAAGTGTTTTCTAGCTGGTTGTAAGGTTTGAGAGTCACAAAAGGAACAAAATAATTTTAACGGTGTTAAGCTGTCTGTCGAAAAAAATATATACATTATTGCAGAATTCAGAGTACTAATCAAACTATTGACCTCTGCATTTTCAGTACAAGCCCATGTCTAGGTAGCCCATCTGTTCTTATGCACTTTGATATCTAATATGACAATTGGTATATACAGCGAAGGTTGCACAGGAAGAAGGAAAATGTGATACAAGCTTTCCTGTGATTCTTTTTTTGCTACAACTTTGTCCTGGTTTGGGCCAGGGCAGAACTAATGTTCTTTTAGTAACTTTGCTTTTTAGTTAAGTCTCTTATGATAAGATGCACTCTCTGAAATTAACTGCATGTTTTTCCAGACAGTAGCTGCTTCTAGCAGTGATAAGGCTCAGTGTTTATAGTTACTGTGGGAACATCAGTAGGAATGGTATGCAGACCAAGAGCGTCTGTTGTTCATTTCATAGCCAGCCCAGCTTTAAACCATGACAAACTTCATGTACACATCGTTCTACTGCTTAATCTTGGATGGTGTTCTGTAGTCAAAACGATTTAACACAAGGAGTAGATTTTGAGGAAAGAAGGGAAATTATTATAGTTTGGTTCAAGTGTACTACTCCATACATTTGAGTACCTTGAAGTGACTGATAATTGCAAAGAATCTAGAAAAAACTGCAAGTATCTTGTCAAGTTTAGAATTTCTATCCATTTTATGTTCGACTGTATAAACAGAATATTTGAAAAGCTGAGCCTGAGATTAGGGAAATACAAAAAGAGGAATCAGTTCATGCCTAGCCAAGTGGATGAGAAAGGAAAAAGATATCCATGAGTAGGAACACTGAATTGAAAATTAAGGAAAATTGAAATTATTGTTTATGCATGAATATACACATAGGGGGAGTTTACTCCTTCACTGCTGGCAATGACAATGGGCAATATCTAAACAAGAATCAGAAACAGAAAAGCTAATGGAGGATGGAGCTGGANCAACAGAAAAAAATCGTCTTTGCTATTTAATCTCATCAATACTTAATATAGCACATATATTGCAAGTGTTTTCTAGCTGGTTGTAAGGTTTGAGAGTCACAAAAGGAACAAAATAATTTTAACGGTGTTAAGCTGTCTGTCGAAAAAAATATATACATTATTGCAGAATTCAGAGTACTAATCAAACTATTGACCTCTGCATTTTCAGTACAAGCCCATGTCTAGGTAGCCCATCTGTTCTTATGCACTTTGATATCTAATATGACAATTGGTATATACAGCGAAGGTTGCACAGGAAGAAGGAAAATGTGATACAAGCTTTCCTGTGATTCTTTTTTTGCTACAACTTTGTCCTGGTTTGGGCCAGGGCAGAACTAATGTTCTTTTAGTAACTTTGCTTNAGTACAGCAATAGCCATCAATAAACAGAATTTGTCTGCTTTTCTGAAATAACCTAGTTCTTCTGTGACATACTAGCAAGTATTGGTGTATTNAGTGGGAAGTTCATTTCACATTGAGGTAAGCAGTACGAATGGACTGTCTGTAGAGCTAGACCCTAGCTCCCACAAATATGTACTGAAGGTTTGCTTTGGACCCTCCTTTAACAAACAGATTGCCTCAGTAAATTATTTTCCAATTTAAAGTCCTAGTAATAACACGAGAAGAAGGATGTTTATCACACACACACTGTTGACAGAAGGTGATAGTGATTTTGAGTTTTCAGTCACAGGAGTACTGTGTATGCTACTTTGTGAAGTTAAATATCTTTGAGTAAGCTTCACCAAGAAGTAAGAGTTTGTTTTTTCTTAATTTCACTAAAATCCACTTTGGAGGAAAAGTTACTCTCTGTCAAGTGGGTGTCATGAAAAAGTGCTTCATGTAGATTTGTGGGAACCTCTTATTACGCAGCTGTTATGCATNATCTTTGACTAAGCTTCACCAAGAAGTAAGAGTTTGTTTTTTCTTAATTTCACTAAAATCCACTTTGGAGGAAAAGTTACTCTCTGTCAAGTGGGTGTCATGAAAAAGTGCTTCATGTAGATTTGTGGGAACCTCTTATTTCGCAGCTGTTATGCATATATAACAAGTTACAATAAAAAATACGACTTGAATAACAGATTTCGCCTTGAGCAATAAGCAGACTTTCATTCTCAGATATCAATACTAGTACAGCAATAGCCATCAATAAACAGAATTTGTCTGCTTTTCTGAAATAACCTAGTTCTTCTGTGACATACTAGCAAGTATTGGTGTATTTCTTTTTCCTGAGCAAAGCAGAATGAAGAATTCATATCCCTTAAGCAATAGGGGTACCTGAATTTAAAAGATTCAGAAGTTTGTTTCACATAAGCATCCAAAATTCATGTATGAATCTAATCTGAGAGTTCAAAACTCCCTCATAGGGAAACATTCTACCCATTGTTAGAACCTGGTCCAGAGAGCTTGAGAACCCAGTTGTCCTCTGATATTCTCTGGCACTTAGTGGCACTTTATATGATCAGTCACCTAGATTTAATGTTTCTAGGGGAGAAAAACAAAGATCATGCCTTTAGTTTTGGCTGTACATCTCTACGTGTATCTTTGGTGCTATAAGAAGATAATTAATAAATACATCCCAGATCTTCCCAGGTGCTTTACATGCTTCAAATTACAGAAAGTGACTCAGAAACCCCAGAGGGCTTCAGATTTGAATGATTCCAGGGCTTCAGAGATGTACTACGTTCTTTGAAGAAAGATTAAAAAAGAAATGCTTAAAGGACCAGGAAATTTGAAAGGCATTGCTGCAAAACCCAGCAGAAATGCTCACAGACCTGCTTCAGTATGAGTGGTGTCAGGTACAGAGGTGCAAGTGGCAAGAAAAAAAGATCCTGTCAGTTCTGAGTACAGTTGAACAACTCTCAGCTGTGAAAGAAAGATGAACCCAGGGGACTTTTCCTCACAGTTTTGCTGGATGTGGTTGCTGCTATTCCCCGTTTCCATGTCGGTAGTGGGGCGGAGCGCATATTCAAAAGATGCACATATGCATGCAGATGACAGAAACATGTCAGGCCACAGAGATCAACACAAACAGGAGAGCAAGGCCTTTACTGACAGCCACATTAGCACTAACAACACTCACATAAATGTGAACAACACAGACGCGCCTATCCTGTTCCTCTTGTTTGGTTGATCAGGCTTGAAGTTCACCAGTCAGAACATGCGTACACTCTCACTCTCATGATTCACAGGTGTGGGTCCCTCAAATCCTAGACCAGACCTTAAAAGATCATCCACAATTCAGACCCTTAGTCTTTTTTATTCAGTTCCCAGATCTGACTTTGAGCCCTTTCAGGTTCTGGTCTCCTTCTTTTCCACTCACCAGCTAGTCCAGCATAAAGTGCATTACTGTATACACACAGAGCATCACACGCGAAATAGAATCAGGGTTTAGTAAGAGGGTAGGACACATTGCAACAATCAAATGCAGGTCTTGACTAGAGAACTATACTGATCCACTGCTTACACATGACCAGCACATTTTGTCCTCCCTCCTCCGCATTTTCTCATACTTGTTCCTGCATAATCCACCTTTATCTCTCCCTTTTTTCACCTGTGATCCTCTTTCTAAACATTTCCTCATACAATTAGGAAGTTTTGTACATCTCCAAAATCACTTACAACACCCCAGCATAAGTTATTTTTCTCATGAGATCTATGACAATCTCACTTCTCAACTTCTAATTACTTATATTGTTCTGGCTGAACATATCTGAGGTTGTGCTTGTGTATTTCCTTCCATGGCCCCACAACTTCAGTGAACCAAGTTACCTGAAAGTTCTCCTCTTTGGTATTGTTTCCTTCCTATTCTGCTTTTAGTGTGTTCTTGTACAGAGAGAAGAAACTCTTCGATGTTGTTAGATCCTCCCCAAGGGAACTGACTAGCTGGCCTAAATTTGGCCTGTCAAGTTTTCTTTTTGTTAAGATAGAAGGCTCTCCACAAATTTTACTTTTGCTTCTGATAAACAGGCTGAGTCCTGCCCCCTTCCTGAACAAAACAGGGCAAAACCCAAGTCCTATGTTGCCCCCTTTCATATTGTCAGGTAATTTAAACAACCATGTCAAAGCTTATTACAGTAATCCACCCCAAAAATAATTATTTTCTCTAAGGTACTCTCATTTTTTGTTTCATCTGTTTAATAGATGTTTGTTTCATTACTTTGACCTGCATTTATATTCCAGTTAAAACTAGTTTGGTTTATCTGCCAGTGTGATTCAAGGACCTACCCAAAAGAAATACGGATCAGAATTATAATATTTAGTTTCTAAATGACTGGACTAAATATCTATGCATTACTATGTAGCATCTTAGAACTGGTTAAATTTTTCTTTTGCACATCGTCTCCGCTGAGGAATTATGCCTCCTCCTGTCCACCTCATGAAAGTTTCCTCGAATTTGCAGAGGAAAGGGCAGAATCTGTTACCAGTTTTAACTTTTGATGGTTTTCACACACTTTCAGTATTAGAAAAGTATGATGGGAGTGTATGTGGGAACTTGCTATTTATAATTATCACCCCCCCCATGATTATAATTATCACCCCTCCCATGATTATAATTAGCTATTCTCAGCTACTGTTGACGTGTGCAGGTAATGTACAGCAGAAGGATAATCAGTGGAGTGAATGGTTTGTAAGATGAGTCTTCAGAAGGATTGTTTTAAGAAGTAGTTCTTGAAAGTTCACAATTCAAAGACCACAATCATTTTCATCGTTAACCTTGAAGTCAGAAATGTCCACTGTTCAAACTTGCGTAATGTTTCTTTGCCCAAAATTGATTTTTTAAAATTAAATTCCTTATCACAGTCTGTTTATTCTTAAAGTCTAATAATGGAATAAACCATGCAATAATATTTTTATTTACCTGCACCAGGATTGTTATGTTCCCTTGAATTTTTCGTGATGTTCTTTTATTTCATTTTTAATTGCTGGGAAGAACTTAATGTTCTGAAGTCACACAAGTGACAATGGACANTAAAATGTAACTTGAATATCAGTGGAGTGAATGGTTTGTAAGATGAGTCTCCAGAAGGATTGTTTTAAGAAGTAGTTCTTGAAAGTTCACAATTCAAAGACCACAATCATTTTCATCGTTAACCTTGAAGTAAGAAATGTCCACTGTTCAAACTTGCGTAATGTTTCTTTGCCCAAAATTGATTTTTTAAAATTAAATTCCTTATCACAGTCTGTTTATTCTTAAAGTCTAATAATGGAATAAACCATGCAATAATATTTTTATTTACCTGCACCAGGATTGTTATGTTCCCTTGAATTTTTCGTGATGTTCTTTTATTTCATTTTTAATTGCTGGGAAGAACTTAATGTTCTGAAGTCACACAAGTGACAATGGACAGAATTTATGGTATATTTCAGGTAGTTCAATTCCAGAGTGAGTGCTTACAGTCTCAGTGTACCCAAAAGCACTTTTCTTAAAGCATATTTTCAGTTTCTAAGCAAAAAGAAGTATCTTTACTTGGATGCATAAATCAAGCTTGTGCTACACTATCTACATGTGTGTGAATACATCATATTTGTTTCCTAGATGATGTTCTTGCAAAAGACAGGAACACTTCATAGTTCTTATATTGATATTATAATGAGGTTTAAAAAAATAAATTTTGAAGATACAGATAACTAAAACTTTTTTACCACTGCCTTAATCATGGCCATGTGACATTGGGTGAGGAGGTGGAAGGGAAAAGGAGTACTCAGTCGATGAGAAAAGTAAAAAGGTTGCACATGTTTAATCACAGAACTGAGAGTTAGATCATTCTGTGCCTAAGCCAGGAAGAAACTGTAGTATTACAGCCGTAATGTGTTCAGCATCTTAAGTAGCCTTCACACGAAAAGAATGAGTGTGCATGCAAACTTTGAGAAGATCTTTTAGGAGTTATAGTTAAAAAGTCTCAGTAGGTGTTTGTTCTCATGATGATTAGATTTTAATTAGCACAAGAGCAATCAAACTCCCAGAGCCTCAATTACGTACCAGCTTGGACAGTGAATGCTATTCATATCAACAAGATATAACTGGAAAACTGAATCCACATTGAAACTAAAATTAGCACTTTCAAAATCAATAAATAATCGCCTATATTTATAGCATTCCTAGATGATCTATATATACTTTGCAAAGTGTTGTTAGACACAGAAACCTCCAAAACTCCAACAACCAACACAAGTTTCTATGCATATCCTGCAGGCTTTGTGTAAAGATCTAAAGGGTTAACTGCTTACCTCTATAAACTGCAGTTTAGAGTACAGCTGCTATCTGCATAGATTATGCCCCAGAATAAAAGACTAAGAGTCTTTTTGATTATAGCGTGCATGCAACATTCTATTTCAGTAGATGTTTATCTATTCTTTGAAAAAATTCTTCGAATTTCTCCAAAATTTCTGTTTTTTAAGAATTCAGGTGGATAGACAGACACTGAAAGAACTGTAGCCTAATTTAGGCTTGATTTGAAAAGGAGCTCTTATTGTCATCTAGTCCAGTTCTCAACTCAAAACAAACCACAGTATATTGCTTAAGACCATATCTAATAGAGTTTGAAGATCTCCAAGGATGGAGATTCCACAACTTCTCTGGGCAATATGGCAGAGAAAAATTGCTTGCCTGGACCTGTGGTTTATACTCTTGTTAATACAGGTCAGTATGCAGTTGATCTTTGGCTCTGCGAGGACGGAGTTTTGCCTCATGATCAGCTTGGTTCCTTTTCTGTGAAGCTGCTTTCAATTCTTTTTCTGCCTAGTCTGTATTGCTGCATTTCACAATTGTCTTTGATGTACTTTCTGAGGTTCCTATCTGCCCATTTCTCCAGACTGTCAAGGCCCCTCTGAAGAGCAGCTCTGCCCTCCCACGTGTTGTCTGCTCCCTCCAAGTAGGCATTGATGGTAAACATACTGAGAGGACTCTATCGCTTCATCCAGATTGCTAATAAAAACATTAGATAATATTGGCCACATCGCAAATAGCCAGCATGATTTGTACCACTGATGATAACCCCTGAGTCTGGTAGTGTACTGTATAGTCCACGCTTGTGCTATCTATATCTCCCCAATCTGGTTGTAAGAATGTTATGGGAGACTGTGTTGAAGGTGTTATTCCACTCAAGGTATAAAGTATCCACTGCTCTTTATACACTGAGCCTGTCCTCATCACATAAAGCAATGAGACTGGTAAGACACAACTTGCTCTGGGCAAACTCATCTTGCTTTTTCCCTGCCATTTTCTTGCCCTTTGTATGCTTGGAAATGGCTTCCAGAGGGGTTTGCTGCATAATCTTTCCAGAGGCTGAAATGAGATTAACTTCCCAGAAGATCTTCAAAATCCTCCGTCTTGCCTTTCTTGAAGATGAGCATCATGATGTTTGCCTTTTTCCACCCACCTTTTGATAGTCCGATAAGCATCAGTCTATCTATAAGTAGGCATGGAGAGTTATTTTCATTGAACTCTTTGGAAGTTTACTGCCCTACTTTTTGGTAAGTTTCTTTCAAACATGTGATCCTGTATTTTTTTTTGGCAACAGACACTACAAATAAAATCAATCTCATCTAACCTTTAGGTACCTGCAGTGTGCATGTCTAAACCTGAGCTAGTACAATATAGAGTTTTTATATCTAAACGCTGTTTTTTGAGTCAGTGGAAAGACACAGGCACTTCTAGTGTATAACTCATCATACAACTGAAAATGTTTAGGCTAGAAAACATATGAGAACGTAATTTCCTCATGAAAATCAAGGTAAAATGAATTATGAGGAATATATTGCCAGGTTTCATTTTGATCACCGCATGAATATCAACATTGTTAGCTTTATGGAAATTGTCAGAACATAGTGTCATGGTGACAACAGGTACACAAGATGTCATTTCCACATGTCTGGTGAAATTTTCAGAAACATCTGATTGCATGAGTGTTTCTGGTGGCCAAACTTTTACATACCTGAAGAGAACTGGATTGTGATACAGAGGCATGATTTAACAGTTTTAAAAAGATATAAGCCAAAGACTTTCAAAGATGCTTGCATTCTATATCACATAAGTATTTTTTAGTATTTCACCATCAGCTAAAAGAAGCTACAATTCTTGCAGTAACGGTGTTGGGTATAACTCTGAGGCACTTGGCTAGTTCTCACTCAGAAGAGAAAAACCCCTCAGATGAATAAGAAGTTATGTTCTCTATAGCAGCTTAATAGATGGTCTTTTGAGATCCGAGGCACCTGTTCACTTTAACTTACTGGAGTTGCTGCTATGATCATGTTATGGGTGGTTTATAATAAATGTCTGAGGTCTATATTTATATGTGTCTGTATATACACACACACATACATATGTAAGTATGTATATAGTGGTGAATTTATCAAATGCTGATAATCCAAAAGGAGCTACCAGTTAATGCGGTGATAAGAATCACCTTTAGTAGACTTAAATAAAGAAGTGAGAGACTTTAACTGACAGATG
This sequence comes from Steatornis caripensis, assembly GCA_013398225.1. Taxonomy (NCBI): domain Eukaryota; kingdom Metazoa; phylum Chordata; class Aves; order Caprimulgiformes; family Steatornithidae; genus Steatornis; species Steatornis caripensis. Next base: position 141,967 of record VZSC01010569.1, read on the forward strand.
GTTTGGGGTTTTATTCCATTTGATAGATAACAGGACGTTTGTTAAGGGAAAATTTATACAGTATTTATATATATGTGTGCATAGCAATGTAATTACCCAGAGTAAAGGCTTTGGTTAAGAAGAAGCAAGTACCTATAACTTAAGGAAAAGGATTTAAGGAATGTAATTATCCCCAAATCAAGAAAAAATTTTTTGCCCATGTAATTTAGAGTTCAGATTAAAACTAAAAGGCATAAAGAAATTATACATTAATGATACATTTAGAATTTTGGTGTATTATTTGCTGTGCTAAAACTGATTTTTTAAGATAAATTCGATTTTTTTTTTATGTTGTCATTCTGTGAAGTGGATGACAGAATAAGAACTTGACTGAATATGAGCATAGATGAGAAAAGAAGTCCTGCATGTCAGGCAAGAGACTAACAGGAGAGGAGTACCTGAAAAGTACCACTAACCACGCCAAAAGCCAAACAGAAAGGCTACAACAGAAGTTAAGGAATCTCACGCAGCGTAAGAGAGGAATCGAAGCTTCCCTGCAGCAAACACTGGAATATTATTTGCAGAGCAGACTGTATCTTTCCAGCAGGATATTAACTAATTGCCTCTGAGAGAAAATTCACTAGGCTAGACATAACGAACAAGGCCTGTGGAGCCCTAACATTTTCTAGGGACCAAAGATGGGTAAGATTTGATAGAATAAGCATGAAGTATTTCTCATAACTACTTAAGTGATATGGAAGGGCCTTTTTCAATTTGAAGATCCCTAAAATGTTTCCAAAATAAACTTAAATTCCTTTAGAGGTTTTACAGTTAAGGGTTATATGTATATATGTGTGTTTATATGAGCATGGTGCATTAACATCTGTTAACAGCCAAATGCCTACCAAGCTACTCACTGACTACTCCTCCTCAGCAGGACAGGGCAGGATAAGAGAATGAGAAAGCTGGTGGGTTCAGATGGAGACAAGGGGATTGCTTACCAATTACTGTTGCAGGCAAAACAGACTTGATGTGAGGAAAATTATATTGCCAATTAAAATAGATCCAGATCATTGGAAACAGAAAGACAAACGTTAAAACACCTGTCCTCTCCCTTCTCCCATTCTTAATGCCACTTCTTCACTGCAGACTCCTCTACCTGCTTCTTCAAGTGGTGCAAGGGGTGGGGAGTTATGGCCAGCACACAGAGGTTCCTCATTGCTGCTGCTTCCTTCTCACACCTTTCCTCTGCTCCAGCATGGGTCCTCCACAGGCTGCAGGAAATATTTGCTCCACCATGGAACCTCTTCTCTTCCTCCTTCTTCTCTCACCTTGATGTTCTCTCTTTTTTTGTTTTGTTGTTGTTTTCCCCTCCTCCTCTACCTGTCTGGCATTTAATGCCCTTAAGTATATTTTCACAGGGATGTCATACACTTGGCTCATAGGCTTGGTTTCTGCCAGCAGTGTCTTCATTGCAGAACCAGCTATGTCCAGCACAGAGCAGCTCTAACTTCTCACAGAGGCCATTCTTGCAGCCCCCCACCACTACCAAAACCTTGTCACCTAAACCCAATGCATACAGTCTGTAAGAACATGCTTCTTTTCATCATCATCAATGGATTCCATAATGCAGTTCATGGATCTTTAAGGGCCCTTTCTCTGCAGATAAACAATCACTCCTCAGATAACTGTATTATTTCTTTCTGCCTGCCTTTGCAAATTGTTATTTCAGTTTAATAAACTGTATGAATGCATATTTATACCACTCAGGCTCAATGAAACCTGATGTAGGGGCACTTGATTCATCACCACCTAACACCAACCCAAAGTGAAGAGCTCTAACCCCTCTACTGACCCAAGCTGATACAAGCATTCCTGTGCAACCTGCTCTAGGCGCACCTGCTTTAGCACGGGGGCTGGACTAGATGATCTTAAGAGGTCCCTTCCAACTCCTACCATTCTGTGATGCTGTGATTCTGTGATCCACATAGATAAGTGCAACACTGGTTGGAGATGTAGATTGGGTTTGAATGCAAGTTACCTACCTTAACCTTATCACCTAACCACCTTAACCTAACCTTATGTGTGGTGATGAAATTGTAACATATTTTAAATGTCTTGGTTTTCATTTTGCTGTCTTGGGTGTAGTGTCATCCAGAAACAATAGGATGCTTTCTGTACTTGAGTACAAGCTTGAAGATTACTCAGTGGTACAACTTTGTGCAACATGTTATCTTCATTCTAGACCATACTTTAATTTCTAGAGGAACCCACGTACACTTACTACTTACACTGCCCAGTAGCTCAAGCGTCTTCAACTTTTGCCTTCACAATAAGAAATATTTCAGACAGCGTTTTAAACATAGCATAGTATGGTGCAGTTGTGCTTATTACAATAAAGGCTGTGTTAATGATAATATATTCAAATTAGGCACATGCACAACCAAACATCTTTCCATTGCTAGATGTTTGCATTACACTTCCATGTGGGAAATAACAGGTAGAAAATTATGTAAACTGATTATTAAGATGAAAATATTCAAAAGGAACAATTCTACTTACTGAAAACCACCTCTCATTCTTTGCTGTACTGACACAGTTGAAAAGATATTTAGTAAAAGTGAGAAAGGAGTGATGGCACTAATTTTCTGTGGGGGCTTTTAGAATCAATCCCCACCTGAACTGAATTAGGCCACATCTATAGACATTGAGGACACATTGCACATGTCATTTTCCCAAATGCATCTAAAATTAGGTTACCAAGCGGGAAGGGAGACTTGAATTTTCAAATAGTGTGACTCACTGTTGATGGATTGTATTAAATTCTACTGCTTCACTTGTCATGTTATGATTTTTTTAATAGATAAGAGCCCTAAGAACACCTAGACAACACTTTAAAGCATTATATAAAACAAAATGAATAAATTAAATACCTCAAGGTATGTCTTCAAAATTTCAATAACTTCATATAGAAGCATCCTTTCAGAAATCAAATTATGGCAGGCTTTTAGGAACAGTGAGAAGAAAGAAAAAAAAAGAAACCAAACACAAAAAACCTTAAGGTAATACTTCCATCTTCAGCCCAGGAGTCATAGATAGGGAAGGACTAACAGTTTTCCAAGCAATTACTGCTGAAGTATCCCTGTTGTCTCTTCAGTGAAATAATATCTGGTTTTTGCAGCAAAATTATGTGGTGTGCACTCAAAAGACTGCTTGGCTGTTGGTTTCAAATGTTATGACTTGTCACTCTGGGCTGTTGGCAGAAAATAGTCTATAAATGAGTCAGTAGAGTAGAGTGAACATTATAAGCTTTAAATTAATTAGGAGCATCCAGAGGTGGGTCTGTGGATAAGCAATCCTGAGTGAAGATGGAAATTACGTGATCTAGGCAAGGAGAGCATCTCTTTGTAAAGCTGTGTAAGGAAGAATGTGTTAATAAAAATGTTTGTAGATTTAATTATAGGTAAGCCTAGCAAGGAAGAAAGTGGACTTAGGAGAGAGATGAGTAAATGGATGGTGGATGCTGCCCTGAGAATATGGAAGAGGACATATTCTACTGGTCTTTCGGTGTTCAGCTCTATTCCTGTGACCTTTAAAGTCAAACTCTTTGCTGCATTTGATCACTTTCATAGAATCATAGCATACCACTTGGAAGGGACCTCAAGGATCTTGGCAAAAAGCATGGTCTAGACAAGATGGCCCAGCACCCTGCCCAACTGAATCTTAAAAGTGTTTAGTGTTGGGGAATCCACCACTTCCTTGGGCAGATTATTCCAATGGCTGATTGTTCGCATTGCAAAAAATTTTCCTCTTGTGTCCAGTCAGAATCTTCCTGGGGGTGACTTGTACCCATTACCCCTTGTCTTTTCCATGTGACTCCTTGTAAAAAAGGGAGTCTCCATCTTCTTTGTAGTCACCTTTTAATTACTGCAACATGGTGATGAGGCTTCCCCTAAGCATTCTTTTCTCATTTTTTGAACTTTCTGTTCCAAACGATACTGGGTTATCTGAGATGATTTCAATGAACCTTTGTAGGTTTTATTTTAAGTAATTCATCCCAATAATGTAGAACATAACAGCAAGAAACTTATTTTTTTCCTCCTAATAGAAGAATTCTGTTTCCATTCAATTTAGTTTCAGAAGAAAAAGAAAATCATAGGTTTGAACTGGGGTGAATTTCATACATGTTAAAAACCTGTGGTTTTCTTTTGGGGCATGGTTTGTTTGTTGGTTTGTTATTTACAGAACTATCTTTAGGAGGAAGCAAAATGTCCAGTTACTTTGTTATTCGCATAGTTGAATTTCTTAAAGTTCCTGGAATTGTATTAGTTTGGTGATACTGCATTGGTACATATGGTACATTGTTGAGCTGCAGCTGGTCACACGACAGTGTGTGTTAGGAAGTGATCCAGAATTTCACTGGGTATTGCACTTTGTAACCAACTCAAAGAAGATGACTTTGTAAAGGAGATGTCTCATAGCTTTATTCACTGTAGACAGCTGGAAGTTTCACATTTGCCAAAGGCAAACAATAAACCGTTAGTTCGGTGAATCCTGAACTGTTTGTTTAAATTAAAAATATATTTATTTATTTTTTAAAAGAGAACAATCAAATAGAATATCTTTATTTATTTTCACATACAGCCTGCATCTTTGTGCACAGACTCAGGAGAATATTGTGTAGGGAAATGCAGAAATGGGAAGGATAATTCTGACTCTGTTTTGTACAACTGAAGTCAATAACATTTGGATTTAGACAGGAAGTTTGACATAGTTGTAAATGTAAATGTAAAACATGTAATTTGCAATCAACCTATATTAGATCAAATAAAAAGAAAAAAATTGATTTGACTTCTGCAAGGCTATAGAAATCCTTTATACCATGATCAATTTGTCAGTGCTTGTATGGCCCTAGGCATCAGAAAATACTGCCATTTTTTCATTTAAAAAACAAGTCTGGTTTTTTTAGGCCCATGATTCCTGATATATACCAAATTTATTTCTTCTGTATTGCAGGTGCATTAGCATCTGATGACACAGATATTATAAAATCCCACCTCTCAGTCACTGGCTACTGGTCTTCTTACTGCACAACTGAAGGGTTTCTTGCCTGAGGCTACTAGCAGAGCTACACTATGAAAGACAGATTAAATGCCGTGGGGAAAACACAGTCCCCACCTTTCTCTTTCCACCCACTGTGGAGCTGACACTTCTCACTGTAGGTGTTGCCTTTATGGCATGGCTACTAAACACAGGGATGCAGAAGTTGATCATCAAGACAAATTTCCTGCCAAGCAAGAGAGCAGTGTGTGTAACCAGCACACCAGAAAATAATATGTGACCACAGAGTTTATAAAGAGAGAAATTTAACATAAATCTGGCTGAAGGCACCATAGCAAAATTTAACTAGGCATTCAGATCCAAACTGTGCAAATAACATCTCTCTGGAGTCACAGGTATGGAAATTGCATGCCATTTCTGCACCATGGGAAATAATTGGATTATTATAGTATAGCACTGTGCATATCAACTGTTATTTGTTTTATTCTTTTATTGGAACTTAGGTCAGTGTTATGGAAGATCTGCAGTTTGGCAGAGGGAATTAAATGTAAACTATATTTGTTTGCAAGAGAGTCATACTTTACAGAAATTTTCCCAAACAGACGAGCATTGTTTGACAGTAATTTTCTTTGGATTTATTTTCATTACTTATTTTATATTTATTTACTATATGTATACAAATGTGCACATAACTATGGATGTACATACCAACCCACACTATTGTATTTAGTTATATAATTACTGTCATTATCAATCTGGTACTATGCTGCATATTTTACAAGATACATTAAGCATAATTATTGTTAATAACTTCTCATATTTCTTGGACAAATATATATGAAGAGCTGGTTATAACCAGCAAAGAAATCAGTAAGAAAGTAGAAAGTGTTTCAGGCTGCCTAATAAATTCAGTTGTGGTTCCACACTGATTTAATGAATGAATAGAAAGCTTATTGGCTTAATTTCTCAGAATGTATAGTTTATTTCTTATACAAAAAGAAAATGGCTAAGCTGTTGTCCAGCTAGGCATAATGAGGAGCAAGCCATACTAGAAAGCCAAGTCTCACCCATTCTATGCTAGTGCTCTATCAACTTGCTGTGTGCTTTTTTTTGCCTAATGAATTTTGGAAAAGTGAGACTGTAAAAGATATGATAAATGGACTACCACACTGTAGATATATTTTATTTGGAACATTCTTCTGGGGAAAGGAAAAAAAAAAAAAGAAACTGCAACTTCTTATGCCTATTAGGCAGAGAAGAGAATGCATCTCAACCTATCTCCTGCTGTGTCTCCCTAGGACATATTCTAATCACTGAACTTTTCATTATTTATATGCATATCCTTTAGTTGGAAGAGATGAAGAGAGGAATGTCTAGTATGGAATATGTGTGAGAGAGAACGTTTAGCTGCTTATACATTTAAAGAGATATTCCCTGAAGCAGATATTTTGTTGTTTAGAGAATTTTGCTAAGAAAAACCAAGCAAACAAAAATTAAACTGACCATCTACAGAGATTGCGTGTTATCAAAGATAATGGGTTGCCTAAGCAACCTAAACTGACTGATAATGTCTTCTGATCTACATTTTTCATTCCCTGTGTGACCCATTAGATAGAACATGAAACAAATCCACATGAGGCTGAGGAACAATCAGGACTTCATACCATTGCTCCTCTGACCAGCCCCAGAGCCAGTGCAGGCCTAGGTCTGAACAGGAGAATGTCCCAGATATTTTTGCAGAAGTACCCTGTAGCATTATGGTAAAGCACTGAATGAGCAGCCTTTCCAGATGATTCTCAATGTTCAGTTCCAGATATCTTTTCGTGAATTGTAACTGCTGTCTTTCATTTCAGTTTCTTGTAGGGTGGAGGTGCAGGGTTAGGGCTTCTGAGAAAATGTTTGCTTTGAAGACTCTGAATACACTTTTTCTACTATGCAGGCTGCTGTGCCTTTTTGTGGCTGCTAATGAGACATCTGAAATAGAGCTTGTAACTCTAATGAGTTTTTAATTTAAAAAAAAAATACAACAACACAGACCAGTTAAAGTATTAGATGTTAGAGATTTAAGGGAAGACAGGTCTTTGTCAACTTTATCAGCTTGCTAAAATAACCCGTAAAAACTACTAATCAGAAAGTACCAATGAGTGTTAGAGTTCATAAGGAGACAAACCTGATACAGAGAACAATGAAGCTGCCACAATAACATGTAAAACTTCCTAGTTTACTCAAGTTCTTTTATATTCCATCTCCAAGGTAGTCTGGTGAAACTGTAACTAAATTCTGTAATGTATTCTCCTAAAAAAGTCCTACTTTATATTGTACATTAAAAAGACAGACACAAGCTACACCATGTTTTTGTAACACTATACAGACTTAAAATTAAGTGCCAAGAAATTTCTCACTCATGGGAACTAGAAAAATCAGGGTAATAATGATAATCAGGGAAAGTTTATTAAAAAAATAAAACAGTTCAGAGGACATTTGAGCAACACATAACTGCATGTAGAAGATGCATCATACATGTTAAAGGTAGAACAAGTTTCTCTCAAGTTTCTATTAGCTCTGATGGGTGTTTCAAGTGAAGAGTACATCTCTTTTTTCCAATGAAAAAGAAGCATGCATCCTGAAATAGTTAAAGTTTAGATATTTGAATCCTAGGTTACAGTCCTAAAAACACCTGTTCAGCTGTTGCCTGATCTTTCTTAACTGACAGGGTATTTTATTTGTAGATCACAGTTCTGACAGAGATGAGCAATGGAGCAGGTGTCTCTGGATCCAGATACCTAGATAGTCTTCTCCTGTTGTTATCCAAGAGGCTTGATGCAGTGCTTGTACACAAAATGCTTTGAATGCCTCCCCAAAGGGGAAGCATCTCAAGACAGAACGTAATGACAAACAATTCTTTATTTTAAAACTAAACAACAAAGTAACTTTTCCAGTCTCTTTAAAATAGCCTAGAGTATATCTTTCCTCAGATAAAAGAGGATAAAAAGCCACATATCTCACCAGGAGTTTTCTAAACACTAATAAATAGGATATTTTGAAAGGGGTTATTTTTAATTCCTCCTGTTAAAGCCATACCACAGAGCAGAAGTTAATTCAGTGATGAGAGAATGGAGGGAGGAAACATGAGTCTTTGCAGATGAAATGCCAAAAGTTTCTCTTTATTCTCCCGTGGCCATTTCTGTATTTTATCTAGAGATAATTTTGTATAGACTAGGGAGGCAGTCCTAAAATCAAGGGTAAAGACCTGCTCAGGAATTAAGAGAATCATGTGTTCTCTGGGTTTTGGCCCAACTCATCTTGAACGCTCTTCAGTACCGTACCTAAACATCAAGAAGAGTTTGAAAGTCCTGCACTAGCTTCTATTCCACTCTACTTCTGTCACTCTCTGGTAAGAGGAGAGATATGAATTTGAACTTATTCAGATGGAAAAGGGATATGCATTCCCATTCTTGGAATGACTGCCTTATTGACTAGCCTATTATATGATGAAAAGAGCCTCTATTCATCATCTAGTCCCTTAAAACAAGGTAGTCGAAAACAAACCAACAAACAAAACAGGAAAATATTTCAAGCATATGATGTGTCTTTAGCATAGCTGGGAAAGTTTCTTTGGCAGAGCTAGTCAGGCAAAAATAAATTGAAGATTTTCCATCTATAATCAACTAGATGACTGTTGATAACTACATAATGAGAAGCATTGTGGTGCCATTCTGAGGTGCTGAGACCCTTGACATGTTGAACAGCAATCTTTTGCTGAAGTGACTTCACCCTCCATTCCCCATCCCCCTGCGCAACTGAGGGGGGAGGAGGGAGAGACATCGGGGGTGAGGGGACTTGAGCCCGGGAAGGACAAAGGGGCAGGGGTGGGGAAGTGTATTTATTTGTGTTTTAAGGTCTGGCTTTTCGTGCCTCCTTATCCTGCTCTGCTTTGATTCATAAATTATTATATTGAACATTTTTTCCCCAAGTTGAGTCTGGTTTTGCCCGTGACCATAACTGGTGAGTGGACCCTCCCTGTCCTTGTCTCGACCCACCAGGTTTCGTTAATTTTCTCCTCATCCTGGTGTGGGGAGAGGTGTGAGCAAGTGGCCACGTGGTGCTTTCTTGACGGCTGGGCTCAGACCACGACACAGGGCAATGAAGTAACAACACTTTACACCTGAAACTCTGCTACTTCCAATTTACTTCAATGCTATTAGCATTAATCAGTTGCATGTTTAAAATCATCAGGGAAAACAAATTAAACAGTACTTTAAATAGAGTCTACATGTAACATTTATACATTACGCATCTCTTGCTATGGCTTTTACACCCAACTTTGTCTAAGGCTGCATTTCAGTGAAAATTGATCCCGCTTTTATGGGTATGTGAACCTATTATCTGTTTTTAAAACATTTTTATATCAGTGACTCAAAATCATTAGTTTATACTTTCTTAGCTATCTAATATTGTTGGTGGTCTATGGAGCTGATCTCAGTTTGTGCATTTTTAGGTTTGGAGATAATTTTCTGTGCTTGTTTTTTATAATTTGTTTAGCCCACTGGCAGGAATAAGCACGATTTTCCAGTGCTAGAAGCATATGTACTAGCAGAGAGAGCTTGCTCTTATTACTAAAAGTCAAGAAATAAGGATGCCTATTCTCTGAAGGCTAGCAAGATTTTTAATTAATTTATCTTTCAAAAAAGCAGAAAGGCCTCAAAGTGAAACACTACAATGCAAATGGTAATCACAGAATTGTGGTTACGTTCTCTCTACAGATATGTCAACAATAATGATGTAAGATGTTCAGACATGTATTAATCATAACAATGCAGTCTGAGGAAATAGAAGTAGTGTCCAGCATCCAGGGAATGAGTAATGCCATGGATTGAAGTCCCTACATGGGCAATATAGAAAATATAAAAAATCTGATTTGGCGAGGGCTTTAACTAAAATTTCTCCCACTAACGAAAAAAGAAGGTTGTTGTCTGTGTCACAGCTGACCAAGGATCATTGCTCCACTTTTAAGACAGACATCAACTCCTGCTTAGAAGAAACTGTCGGCAGTTATTATCAATCAAATGCAAGCAAAACCACATGCGAAACACTGACTCTTGCACCTCAATTTTTAATTCTTTGATGTACTTTCTATCATTGATTGCATATGATGACAGTGGATAAGTGTAGTATCCATGACGTTTGCTAACATGGAGTTGTTGTCTTCCTCTTGTATGTTTCTGCTTCCCTGAAGAGACGCCTAGAACGACACAGACAACCAAATGCACTTCAACAGCATGGTTTTGATGTCTACAGATTCTGTGCCATAGAGGAGCCTTATTGAGCAAAAGTCCTCCAGCTGACAGTTATTTGGCCTCCTCCAGCTGTACCTATCCTAAGGACAGGATTTAAACTGAAGGACTTGGAAGGTAGGTTCCAAAATGGCAATTCTCATTCCATTGTAACTGACTGGGGAATAAGCTAGGCCAATCAGGGCAGCGACAAATGTTCCTTAGCTGCGTACCAAGATGAGAAGCAGAAGGACAAACATCTCAAGAGTGTGTATGACACACGAGTGTGGATCCTCTTGCACTCCCCGAGGGAAACCTGTCCATTACCTCCCTGAAGTGCCTGTACACTAACACACACAGTATGGGGAATAAACAGGAAGAGCTAGAGATCTGTGTGCGGTTAGGCCTCTAGAAGGCAGGGGGAAAGGGGGGCAAGAGAGCTGGTTAATATTCAAGAACCACTTCCTTCAAGCTCAAGATCAGCTCATCCCTATGAGTAAGAAGTCAAGCAAAGGAGGCAGGAGACTTGTGTGGATGAGCAAGGAGCTTGTAGAAAAACTCAAAGGGAAGAAGGAAGTTTACAGGATGTGGAAAAAGAGACTGGCCACTTGTGAGGAATATAGGACCATTATCAGAGTATGCAGGGATGCAACAGGGAAGGCTAAAGGACCACTTGGAATTAAATCTGGCAAGGGAGATCAAGAAAGGGCTTCTTCAGGTACATTGCTAGCAAAAGGAAGACTAGGGAAAATGTGGGTCTGCTGCTGAAAGAAGTGGGTGCCCTGGTGACAGAAGATATCGAGAATGAAGAATTATTGAATGCCACCTTCACTTCAGTCATTACTCCTAAGGCCAACACTCAGGAATCCCAGACCCTAGAGGTAAGAGAGAAAGTCTGGAGAAAGGAAGACTTAACTTTCTCGATGAGTATAGGGTTAGAGACCACTTAGACAAACTGGACACCCGCAAATCCATGGGCCCTGATGGGATGCACCCACCAGTGCTGAACGAGCTGTCAAATATTATTGCCAAACTACTCTCCATCATCTTTGAAAAGTCGTGGAGAACAGGAGAGGTGCTGAGGACTAGAGGAAAGCCAACGTTACTCCAATATTCAAAAAGCACAAGGAGGACCAAAGAAACTACAGGCCAGTCATCCTCACCTCCATGCATGGAAAGGTAATAAACAGCTCATTCTGGATGTCATCCCTAATCATGTGGATGAAAGAAGGCTATCAAGAGTAGTCACCATGGTTTCACAAAGGGAAAATCCTGCTTGACCAATCTGATTCTATGATGGCATGACTGGCTGGGTAGATGAGGGGAGAGCAGTGGATGTTGTCTACCTTGACTTCAGCAAGNGACTGGCCACTTGTGAGGAATATAGGACCATTATCAGAGTATGCAGGGATGCAACAGGGAAGGCTAAAGGACCACTTGGAATTAAATCTGGCAAGGGAGATCAAGAAAGGGCTTCTTCAGGTACATTGCTAGCAAAAGGAAGACTAGGGAAAATGTGGGTCTGCTGCTGAAAGAAGTGGGTGCCCTGGTGACAGAAGATATCGAGAATGAAGAATTATTGAATGCCACCTTCACTTCAGTCATTACTCCTAAGGCCAACACTCAGGAATCCCAGACCCTAGAGGTAAGAGAGAAAGTCTGGAGAAAGGAAGACTTAACTTTCTCGATGAGTATAGGGTTAGAGACCACTTAGACAAACTGGACACCCGCAAATCCATGGGCCCTGATGGGATGCACCCACCAGTGCTGAACGAGCTGTCAAATATTATTGCCAAACTACTCTCCATCATCTTTGAAAAGTCGTGGAGAACAGGAGAGGTGCTGAGGACTAGAGGAAAGCCAACGTTACTCCAATATTCAAAAAGCACAAGGAGGACCAAAGAAACTACAGGCCAGTCATCCTCACCTCCATGCATGGAAAGGTAATAAACAGCTCATTCTGGATGTCATCCCTAATCATGTGGATGAAAGAAGGCTATCAAGAGTAGTCACCATGGTTTCACAAAGGGAAAATCCTGCTTGACCAATCTGATTCTATGATGGCATGACTGGCTGGGTAGATGAGGGGAGAGCAGTGGATGTTGTCTACCTTGACTTCAGCAAGGCTTTTGACACTGTCTCCCACAACATCCTCATAAGTAAGCTCAGGAAGAGTGGGTTAGATGAGTGCATAGTGAGATGGATTGAGAACTGGCTGAATGGCAGAGCTCAGCTGGTTGTGATCAGTGGTGCAGAGTCTGGTTGGAGGCCTATGACCAGCGGTGTTCCCCAGAGGTCGGTACTGGGTCCAG
>VZSC01010569.1:154919-186172 GCA_013398225.1 Steatornis caripensis
TGGAGCATCTCTCGTATGAGGAAAGGCTGAGAGAGCTGGGTCTCTTCAGCCTGGAGAAGACTGAGAGGAGATCTCATCAATGCTTATAAATATCTGAAGGGTGACTGTCAAGACAAGGGGTCCAGACTCTTTTCAGTGGTGCCCAGCGAGAGGACAAGGGGCAAAGGGCAGAAACTGGAACACAGGAAGTTCCATCTAAATATGAGGAAGAACTTCTTTACTGTGAGGGTAACAGAGCACTGGAACAGGCTGCCCAGGGAGGCTGTGGATTCTCCTTCTCTCGAGATATTCAAAACCTGCCTGGATGGTTTCCTATACAGCCTGCTCTAGAGAAACCTGCTTTAGCAGTGGGGGTTGGACTAGATGATCTCCAGAGGTCCCTTCCAACCCCTACCATTCTGTGATTTCTTGCCCATTCCTTGCCACTGAAACCTGACAGCCTGTTCTCAAAGCAGGTAAGAGAAAACAGAAAGAATACACTCAGGGACTGTGGAGAGAATTTTGAGCAAAACTTTGTCTGTTCAACACTGTTGTGATGTGCATTGAAAGCATTAGGACTTTGGAGGCAGGAAAGTGAAATGGAAAGCATTACCAACTTCCATAATGACCAGCTTAAGTTCTGCAAATCCCTCTTCAGATTGTGACAGCTTTTTCCCATTACTGATGTGGTGTAGATTAAACCGACTGAATCAGAGAAAAGAGAACAGGATCTGTAAGACTCATCATCAGCTTTACTAATGAAACAAGTTTTCAATGGCAGGAATTAAAGGGTTTTTTAACAGCTCAGGATTCTAGACAGAAGGTGATGTGACAGTAAGCCACATGGTATTCTGTATTTGAAGTTAGTTATAACTGCCTAAACAGCACATAAAACTTAGATGGTCATGGGTTTCTTACATTTCTTTTCATTGTGAATTATTATTTACTTGTGTAACTGAAAAAGCATCTTTCTATAACGCTAGAAGCATGGTAGTGTTTTGTTAAGCTGCAAGGTCCAATGTAGGTAAATCATAGGACACAAGAAATGTTACTAAAATTTTGTGCTTCAATGACATGTGAAGCAGCAACTTGGAGTCTGAACTAAGAGTTTCTGTATAGCTGGCTCATTGTGACCTACCTTATGTATGATGTGTGACTGAGAAATCTTAATGCTAATAACTAGTTCTTTCTTTGCTCTTCATTCATGGTTGAATTCTACTGTTTTCTCTAGGGCAGAAGAAACCTTTTTCTTTTCCCAGAACACAAGAATAGATAAAATATTAATTCAGTGCCTGACTTCCCTGCTCAACTGAAGTGTGTATCAGTTCACTGCAGTTAGAAAGTTATATACCCTGACAGCTTGAAACTGTAGTGCTTTCCTAGGGACCCTCAGGAACAGAGTGTGTTTTCCAATGTCCATTAGAAAGGTGAGTGCTCAGATTTATACTTCATTTCACTTTTATCCCTCAAATCTGGAAACACAGCTCTATGATTAGGTTTTTCACTGGAATAAGAAAACCCACAAATATTTGAATAAGTTAAATAATAAAATCTTGATATTTTACATTACCTCTTAACACTAAAGGCTTGCTTTTGATAGATAGCTTTTATTTTCATGTGGCAAGCACAAACCCATAAATAATAATAATAATTTAAAAAGCTATAAATTCTTGCAAGTCTACCTCTACAAATAGGTCACATGTTCAATGCCTACCAATATTCCTTGAAAAGAGAGATACTCTAGACACTCATTTTCAGATCTTTACAACACTCCTTTTCTCTCCTTAAACTTCAAGAAATAAGGAACAATGGTATGTAACTCTCTTCCCACCCTTCACACTCACTGAAATAAAGTCTATTGTGATCTTGTATTTCTCTCAAATCAGAGAGAATAATAGAACTTTTTTTTTTAACTGCAATCAATCTAGCTTTGAGAAAATGTGCTGAATTTTAATTGTCACTTGTAACTTAATGTTTGCATAGATAATGACCAGGATTTGTAAATCTTTCCTGCCCTCTGGGCAAAGCATCCAAATCTTATGGGCCCTAAACACTTAATTTACACCTTCAGGAAGTAAGAACAAAAGAGGAACTCAAGGAGTAATATGTATAGGATAGTGGCAATGACTTTTTATATTTTCATTACATAATATCAGACCTGCAGCTGAGTGCCAGGGAATCAAACAGTATCTGCTGCAGTAGCTTGTCTTGACTCTCTTCATCCCGTGAAGGAATACATACTCTCCACCCTTGCTAATAATCTGATGGTCTATGCCTCTACATGCGAGCTTGTGATCTGTACTCACCCATACAGTGTAAGTTGGCTACTTTTCTTTATAAATTCCATTTGGGTAGAAACTTCATTATCCACTGAAGATGCCAAACTGCTTGTCTCAAGAGAATGCAGTTTGGCATTTAGATCTCAGCTGAGTTGATAGAGATTGCAGGTTATAAAGTGTAAGTAACACAAAAGTGATCTGGGTATCATTAGGAAATACTGAACAAAGAAACACTATTCTACTGTCACGCTCAGTTTTCAGAGGGTAACAGAACATTTAGCTAAATTAAAGCACTTGTTCCTTGCCCTTGATGGATGAGAACTTTTGCCCTGCCACCAGTTGGTGACCAGCTGATGTCTTGGTGCATGAAGATTGATTGCTTTTAGTCCTGTACAATGTTGAGTCTTACAAAAATTTAATTTTATTTTAGGCTTATATTTGAATCTATGCTAAATATTATTTGGAAGTGAGTTCCTTAGGTTAATTCTCTCTTACAAGAATAACAATACCAGTTTTAAAAGTGTTGTTTTTAAATGTCAGACTAACATCTAGCATCTATTTTATAGAAATAAGTGTACTAAAACACCTAGCATACTTTCATTACATATCTTTTTTGGTTTTGGTTTCATGGTCTAAATTATCCTAAATTCTTAATCTCTACTTCCAGAGAATATACAGCCTGCTCACTTGCCCCTACCTGGTCATTGCTGTTCTCCTACAGATCTTTTACATTGCCACAGTTTTCAGTTTTTCCATAATGACGTGACCAAAACTGAAAACAGTATCCAGGGCATGTCTTCATTCTGCAGTCCATAATGATGCACAGATCTTTTCCCCAGAGCCCCACTATGTGATGTTTTGCTCACAGTGCATTCTTTCCAGGAAGTATTGTACTGACAAAAAATTAAGGTGTCGTGGTTCAAACCTCAAGTTTTTCTACCTGCAATTAGAAATATATGAAAGTATTAATGTTCTTTTTGTGTTTATTGATATATAAGAAATTATAGTCTTAATGCATACAGCTTTTCACTATTCTATCTTATTTCTACTTAAAGTTTGGAATAAAATAGAGGAAAAAAGGGACAACAACTTAAGGTTATGGCTATTTCATGCATCCTGCTTCTGTTGACTTTGGCTTAAAAATGTTGCCTGCTGGCCTGGACAGGGGACTGAGTCTCAAAAGCGGCCAGCTGGCTGAATATCTTAAGGGACTACATCCCATTGACATAAGTGTTTTCTTTCTGAAGTAGAGACTAGCAGACTATTATGATAACGGATAAAAAGACACTGCAATATTTTAAAATGAAAAAAAAATATTCCTGCTGGACTGAGAGTCAGAGGCATTTTTCCATCCCTCCCTGCACAAAGTCTGAGCAGTCTGATTTTGTGTATAGGGACTCCAGGGGTTTGGAAGCAACAGAATTTATTGCCACAAGCAGTGGGAAAGTTATAAGGTTGCAAAGCTTCTGGTCTGCCTGTCACTTCTTTCACTGAAGATTTCAGGCTAACAGAATCTGTACCGCAATAGGTGCTATTATATTTGTAGTACTTGAAGGTTTTGATAAAGCATCATGGACTCATTATGCTAGGAGTCCCCGCACATTTTTGGAGGAAACAAAAAAGTAATTTCCACACAGAAATTACAAAGGAAGTATAAAATGAGAAAGAAAAAAAAAAAAACAGATTCAGTAATCTGTCTTTCCTGCTCCATGCGTTAATAACACATAGGACCAATTCATCTTTTTGTTTGAGATTGCCTTCTTCCCTTCCATGGTTCCAAAAAAGAATTCATCAGAGAGCTAACATAGGCTATTAAGATACAGACACTCTTATGTGAGCTCTCCACACGCATCTGAATCATCTCAGCTCTCTGGTGGTTGTAGCACATTGTATATGACAAATAATTTTATGTTAACTGGGACCTACCAAGTCTGATAAATTAGATGTATTTAATACACTTGCCTTAGGGAATACATACAAGATAATGTGTTTTTGGTGTTCTTGAAAATAATTTCCAGTTCTCAAAACTCTGACAGAACAGTTTTCTTTAGTTTTTCTGGCAACTGGAAGTTTTTTTACATGGCTCTAGTTGCAGAGACCTTGAATAGGAACAAGAAAGCACAGATTTATACCTCAGCAATTATGTGATGCCAGTAAGCTGTAATCTTCCTGGAAGAAGAACAGATGAGCAATAAGCATTTGAATCTTATGTACCTGATTTTTTCCTGCTAAACACCTTGTTGGCATGCACAGACAATGGCGGGGGTGGGGGTGGGGGGGAGTGGATAGAAAGAAAAAAAAAGAAAAAAAACAGGATAAGCCAGAACTTACTATTAAAGGCCTCACAGCCCTATCAATATGCATGACCAGCTCAGGATACACCAGAGGGGCTGCCAGTGCTGTATGCAATCTTTATATGATAGATCAAGGAAGAATCATTTTGACCAAGAGTACTTTATAGCTTTCATTACAATCGCCCTAGAAATGGAAAAATATTCTGAAGTCCACTACAGTGTCACAGATCACTCAGTCAATCTGGGCTTGCATTTTTGTGTTGAGATTTAGTTCTATAGATTTAGATCTATCTGTTGTTATTCTAGCCACTACCCTTAGATTTTTTAGGTATTCGGAGATATTTATCCTCTTCTCTCCAAAAGTTTGATTATGTATCTTCAGAGAAAATGACTGAAATTAGACAGCTGTTGCAAGCAAACTGGAAAATATTTTCTAAATTTTCTTAAAGACAATCCCTCCCCCTACATTTTTAACATAAAATCACTCTGCTATATGTCTTTTTTTTTCCTCTTTTTTCTTTTATTTTCATTTTTCTTCGAAGAAAAATAACAAGTAGGATTTGAAGTGAGTATATTAATCATTTCTAACAATGGCTAATAACTGAGTGGAGGCTTGTAGATAGCTGAAAGGTTATTTCTTCAAGAAATGTAGAGAAAAGCAAGATGATCATTTTAAATCAAAGCTTCAGGACTTGATATTTCAGCAGAGTTTTAGTGAGCCTTAAATGGTCTGTGGATTGTATATAAGCCCTTGTTAATATTTTACTTTACTGTAGTGTTGTGGTTTAACCCCAGCCAGCAGCTTAGCACCACACAGCCACTTGTTCACTCCCTCTCTTTGGATTGGAGAGAGAATCAGAAGATTAAAAGTGAGAAAACTCATGAACTAAAGACAGATTAATAGGTAAAGCAAAAGCTGCATGCACAAGTGAGGCAAAACGAGGAATTCATTCACTACTTCCCATGGGCAGGCAGTTGTTCAGCCATCTCTAGGAAAGTAGGGCTCCATGATGCGTAACAGTTACTTGGGAAGACAAACACCATCACTCCGAATGTCTGCTCCTTCCTTCTTCTTCCCCCAGGTTGATATGCTGAGTATGATGCCATACAGTATGGAATATCCCTTCGGTCTTTTGGCGTCAGCTGTCCTGGCTGTGTCCCCTCCCAACTGCTTGTGCACTCCCAGCCTACTCACTTGTGGGGTGGTGTGAGGAGCAGAAAAGGCCTTGACGCTGTGTAAGTACTGCTCAGCAATAATGGAAACATCCCTGTGCTATCAACACTTTTTCCAGTACAAAACCAAAACATGGCCTCATACCAGCTACTATGAGGAAAATCAACTCTATCCCAACCAAAACCAACACATACATATATTCTTCTCTTCCAGAAATTATTATCATTCTGTGCCAGTCTTAGTGTTCTTCCAGTATGAGTTAAACTATAATAACTTCTACAAGTAGATGCAAACAGGTAAAACCATAATTATAGACTGTTCCTTGCCTTTTTTCTTTTTTTCTGTAAGTGTCATGTTGTCATTGTTTGATACTCCGTATTGATTTTTTTTAATATTTATACTTTGGGCTTTTTTTTAATTTTGTAGTCAGTAGTAAAAAAAATTAATTGAACCTCAGGAATCTTTCATTGCCCTCCGAAAGTCTTTCTGAAGTCACTTGGAGAAAGTTCAGTGTCTTAAGTATTGCCACACAACAGCTCAAGTTCAAAAACACAAAGAAAGCAGGTTTTCAAGATGAATTCTGCAAGCTTAATCTTGAAAGTTTTTTTCAGTAGTCTCAGTCCATGCTTTACTCTCATTTGAAGATTATTACTGATATATTGACAGACTGTAAAACTACAGGGTCTTAGTAAATGTAAAAACATGCTGTACGATCTTGTTCTCTTGATATATTTGGATTAGCTGCAGGCAGCTTTTCTCCTAAGTAGACTTCATAAATTACCAAAATACTTACGTGGAAAAGAACTCTGTTGTTCTATCAGGAAGAGATGGGGATCTAAACTTGATGAATGTGTTATCGTGACTTGAATATACCAAGTATTTGACTTAGCATGCCCTTTATTTGAGGTAATATGTGACATGTAGCCTATCAAATAGTAGATGGCTAGTATGAAAAATATCTTCAAATGGAAATATTTCTCAGACTTGAACTTATCTCCAAGAGCTCTTTCAACATCCACAATTTCATGAGCTGAGCCTTGCATATTTCCACCAGCCAGAAACAATTGACACAAGTCTTCAGGTGCGAGAAAAAAAGGGGGCAGTGGTACCATGCTTTAAATGTGCAAGATTGAGACCCTGAAGTGAGAGGAAGAGAAAGTGAAAGAGGTATAGTCATGTCTAAACTGTGACATCCCTGCGTAAGGTGCTAGTAGCCCAGCTGTCCTGTCTTTCACACTGATATGAAATGTAAGTCACTGCACTGGAACAGAAATCAGTGAAAAACATGATATAGGCACGTCATCACTGGGAGTTAGAGGCAGACACCCACAGGGTAGCATCCTGATTTAAGTTTCCTCTTACTAAAAAGTCAGACAGTAAAACATATTTGAGTTGTCCATCCTAAATGATGCTGCATGCACTTGTACATGATGTATATAACATGATGTTACATACTACATGCCATTGCTTTTGGATGGCAATAAGCAAATTTTCACTTGTAACTTTTTCCACTGTGTAGAGGGGAATTTAGTTAACCATGCCAATACGTGGAAATAATTGAGAAAAGGCATGAGATAATTGTGAAAAGGCATGAGTGTAATCATTAATGGTATGACAAGTATTGATGGAGTATGACAAAATGCAGCCTGTTTCCAGGAGAACATAACTGCCTAAGGGGTTGAATTTTGCTGGAAACTTTAATTTTTGAAAAAAACATAAGCCCGAAAGCCTACAAGAGACAAATCAGATCTTGGAACTAAAGTCTGAATGCCTGTATCTTTAAAATATTCAGATGGTTTAAGTACGGTTACTAACTCTTTACCGGAAAAGTCAAACATGACTTTCAATTGCCCTGTTAAGATGACTTGCACTCGTCACACCAACTGAATTTTGTGACAAATTCCTTAGTTTCAAGACTACTTTACTATATTTTAAAATTTGTCCTTTTATGCGATCTGCCTTATTGTTCTAACAACTCCAGAAGATTTAGGAAAAGATGAGGAAAAAGATCATATTCACTAGACACATTTATTTTTTTATGTGACAGAGCTACGCTTATTTAGAGAGCATGGCCCAACCACTTGACCTCTCCCAGATAGACCTTGAGGTTTATGAGCCAAAGAGAACAATTAACAACTCAATTGCCTATAATAAATTAGCAACAAATTGAATTGTTATAATCTGTATTTATATTATAGTCAATATTTCCAACGGCTGTGTTCCAGCTAAATTTCTGCAATATTTGCTGTATAGTCCCTTATGCCAAAATCACTACTCAACTCTTACATGAAGAGCAGGCAATGTAAGGAAAAATACAATAAAAAATAAAATTCATAAAAATAAAAATAGAAAGTTTCAGGATAATAGACATAATAGGCTAGTACTGCATATGATGAAATGCAGTAACTGTGCCCTTGGAATATATCACAACTATGCAAGACATTAATAATCTTACGCATGCTTCCTTATGATATACAATGCATCAAATAAGTCAAAATGATTTTTCTGTGATAAAGCCAGCTATATTATACCTAGAGGTAGTCAATTAAGCAATAAGACATGACACTGGGTATATTGCACTAATTCATCTTGAGCTCAGTCATGAAAGGTGTAGAGTTATCTCTCTCAAGCTTTCCCTCACCCACTCCCAGTACCTTAAGTTGAAGCTGAAGCTATCCAGTACCTCACAGGATTAAGCCGCCAATAATATGCATATTGATCTGATGTATTCTTAGAGAATTTTTCCAGCTACTTGGGTACCAGCTTCTATTCAGTGTCTGGTTTTGAGTGCAAAATTATTAATTTCTTTCAAGGCATTAATCACTCATCTTTATGTTTGGCTTGAGTTAGAACTATATATTTCACAAGGATAAATAAAGCTAGAAGTATGAGATATGTATGCTTATCTGCTTGCTACTGAAACACTTATAGTTCCAATGTAAGGGAGCAAATATATATAAAAACAGGATAAGTATGTGTGAGACTGTTTACCTCTTTTTCTAAATAATCTTTTTTACGGACTTTTATTGATACATATGTTACCTTGCCATAAAACTAGGGTGAAACGAAATCAGATCTCAATTTACCAGAAAGTCCTGTTTCAATAGCTAAAGGGCTGGAAAGGACTGTGCGAATTTGTCTGCAGGAAGAGATGTACTAATGGTCTAAATGGAAGGTAGCTGCACTTCTGTGCCTTCCTCATTTAATAAAATTGCGGCTATATGGACTGTGAAATTCCCTTTCTTTTCTCTTTCTCCTTGTAAATGGGAGACCCACCTATTTCTGGATAGAGGTGGCTCTCAAGTCTCTTTAAGTCCTACATTGTGTGATTCTGCACCTGGTAATGTAGCTTACACCATCTGCTAACCAAGCTGAACCTCTCATACTTGAGCTCCTTGGCCATAGCACGGATGCTGGTGGAAAAAACCTTGTGGATGAAATGAAGTTTTCCTGAAATCCCTAGATATCATTCGTCTATTCAAACAGCTGCAAAGCCTTCAATTTCTTCTCACTATTGATAACTTTTTCTACAAACAGCCTAACAAACTGAACCGGACAAATCTTATGGTAGTGACTAGAACACTACAGAAAGTATTTCTTGCTGTTGTATTTTGTATATTTTAAATATAACTTTCTCATTATCAGACTAAGAGAAATTAACAGCTAGTTAACCACAGAGAAGACATAGACATACGGAGGAATCCTTATTTAGTAAAATTGCTATATGCTTATGTTAAAGTGTGTTCTTAAATGCCATTAAATATCTACAGGAAGATCAGAGTGAGTGAAAAAAATAAGCATGTCACCTGTGGATTATATACCAATATGTATTCTTACAACTCATTTTAAGAGAAGACACCCAAAATGAGATATATATCTCATAGTCTAAGCCCAGAGAAGACTGACAATTCAACTTCTGTAAAAATTATCTATATTTATCACGTACTAAACTCGAAAAGTTACATCCATATTGAGCCTCTGAGACAATCACTATGAAACAAGTGTGGATAAAGGAATTGGATTCCTGTGTACAGGAATGTTTTGGCTATGTTAAGGACTTCTTAAAAGAGTTTAAAAGTCTAAAGAACTTGACCTAATCATTCCATTTTTCACTTTTCTTCACTACATAAATTAAAGGTGTTGTAAAGAAATGTTTAGGTATCTCCTCTAAAGATGCCATGAAAAATCCCATTGTCAATATCCCATAAATATTTTGATGCTCAGTATATGAAGCTAATTAAAAAAAAAACCTTTTAGTTGAAAAAAAAATCATTATTGAACTCTGGAGTAAATTTGCCAAAATAGCAATGGATTTGCGTATTGTCAAGACATGCCTTATGATGCCACAGAAGACAGTGTTGATTACTAGGTCTAACACTTGTTCAGTAGGCAGAGAAACTCTATTTAAGCCATTCAAGTGTTGACCATTTGTGCCAGCAGCAAATACAGCCCAAGTCCCCATGTTACCTAAATTTCTGCAGCAGGTGAGGATATGTAATATAAAAAGAGAGTTACAAGTTCATTAGACAATACTACTTTTACATCTCAAAGATCAAATAGTTGTAAGAAAGAGCTGCAGGCCATGTCAGCATTGCTGTTTTGCTTCTCTCCATGCCCTGTAAGATCTTATTTTCTTTTAGTGCTCTATCACACTGATAAAAAAGATCAATCTCTTGTCACTGTCCCTTTTATAAGAAAATAAAGACATTTCTAGTGCCACCTATTGGTGTAATATGAAAACATGTAAGAAGCAAATCGGCTTACCATATGTGGAACAGAAAGTGGAAAATATGACCTTTTAAGTATTAGAGGAAGAAATATATCTATTCACTTAGATTTTAAAATTCTTTTCTTATTTTTTTAAAAAACAATTATTTTAAATATTTATAAAAGGAAAGCTAGTTCTGATCCAGTCAGTGCTTAGCAGGAACATAAATCCTCTCCTGGTTCACAAGGCATTTAAGGAAAAAAACAGGAGTTCAAAATTAAGTCCATTCATACATTCTGTTAAATTAGGCTAACATAGAACCAGCATAGTTGTTGATAAGAACGGTGAGAGAAAGAAGAAAACTCCTCAGGAATTATCAATGCAAGTTAGTCAATAGCAAAAGAATTAAAAGTAATAAGCTGTTACATACAGCTAGGTATCTACTTTTTTGATTTCTTGCTGTGGGATGCTTCCCTCATTACAGAAACAGTCGCCAACAAAATTCAAAACAGTTGCAGAAATTAAGAAATCATTAGTATCTTGCAAGGGTTCATCATTCCAAACCACTGCTGACTAGCTTTTAAGATTCTAGTCATAACAGCTATTTCTTTTTCCTTTCCAGTCAAAGCAAACACAGTGCCTTCTGAGGGCAATTAATCTCACCAGTCACAAACACCTTATCTTTGAATGTAAGGAATTACCTTCTTGAGATAACTATCTTTCTCCGTTGACAACAGAAGAAGACTAGGTTACTAGCTTGGACTAGACATGTAACTTTGAGATAGCTAATGGTAGATGAATCCTACTGTTGAGATGCAGGTATAAGATTGAAAAAACCCACCCAAAACATACCACATTAATTAAATAAGATATTTAAGTACATGCCTAGGTTAAAGAATGGGAACAGCTCTATCAAAGTCAATTGAATTATTCACTAAAAACATTGGAAAGGAAAAGGAAATATTGACTGCAAGTTTCAATTTGTTTTCATTTAACAAAGTTCAAATTGGGCTCATTTTAATTTTTCTGAAAGCATTCATGACCTGTTACTCAATGTTTGTATAAAGAGTTATTAAAATATTTACTGAAGTCTGTTCTTAGTAAACAAATCCAATTTCATCAACCATTTTTAAAACTTCCTTTGCTTTGATTTCTACAAATATTGATTAAATTTTGATGTAAAAATGATGATAAACAACACATCTGAAATAAATCCATGCTTGCACAGGATATTTTTGTTTGGAACCAAAGACAGATTTTAATGGAGGAGATTTTCATATGAGACACTTGGGTCATCTCTACTATTATACTCTTGAAACTGAGTACTAGTAAATAATTTTGCTGAATCAGAATGCCAACCTAAAGTTCTACATAGGAATTCATATCTGGAAAAAAGCCCAATGGTAAAGCCAATTAATAAGTATTTCATCAACTTGACATAGGAAGGACAAATGGGAATTCACAGAGTATATTAGGAGTTTAAATTCTGCTTCACTTTTTCATCCTACTTTTCATAAACCAGCTTTGTCCTTCAATCCTTATTGAGATTTATCAGGTCACCTGCTCCTGAAGTACGCTGATTTTTTTTGTTATTTAAAATACCAGTGTCAGAAAAAAGAGTAAATGTAAAAGCATTACCAGAACAGGAAAATTTATAACAGAGAACATGAATTAATAGAAACTCGCAGGATGAAGGTGGAGAACCTGGGCCAGAAAGTCAAAGTGGAAAATAAGAGAACGAGAACAAGAACAAGACTGGTAAAAAGAAGCAGGGCTGCAGAATAACAGCCTCTTTTCTTTCCAGCTAAAGCCATTGGGGAAAGTCCTATTGACCTAAAAAGGAAAAGATCAGACCATCTTTACAACATGTGTTTATTCTGCTGTTGAGTTGGTATTTGTGCTTCTATTTAAGGCTAAGTCCATGATGTAGTACTCCCTTCATTTTATCTAGTGTCTCCTTCTTCTGTGCATTCCTCTGTGCTTTTTATTCCTCCTCATGGGTGCTAGCTATGCTGAGTTCAGTTACACTGATGCTTGTATATTTGATTAAAAGATAGTTGTCTGAGTTATTTGAAGTTGTGCTAGGAGAAAGACTTCATTGTTCAAGGGTTATTATTACTCTGTCTCATGCTCTATTTTGCTCTTTTTCTCCTAAGGTACTGCACTGCCTATAATGAAGTGAATCCAAATGACTACTTTGAGACTGGCAAAGAACCTGACATGCACACAAAATATTCTTTTAACATTGGTCTGAACTAATCATCCAAAGGGATTTTCTATTTCATTTATGGGATTTGATTCTCCTATGTGTTTTTCTCCTAATGTAATTGTACTGATGTAAAATCAGAAGCACCGGTAAAATGGCTAGCATGATTTCAGTCTGCAGGACTTCATAAAAAATTCCAGAGAGGCTGAACTAATCTCTGGGGACTAATGGGGGCAGTCTGATAGAGTAATAGCAACATGGAAGACGTTAGCACCTGTAGGGCAGGCTCCCTCCATGTCCCTTTTTTCCCTATGCGAATGCAAGACGGTTTGGCCTGCCCTCAGTGGATGTAAAGGAGGTACAGCTGTGTTGCTGCTTGTCACTTAAGTTTCTCTTCCACTTGTACTGATTCAACTATCACAAGGAACAGGTAGGTTAAAGCCTCTGCTACAAAGTACTACTAAATCAGATGATGATATTTTGCCAATAAAAGAAAGCACAGGGATAAATTCACAAAATTTAAGGTTTCAATAGAAGCTGTGAAACTCAGGATGACATTTAGAGTTTTTCTCTTTTTTGTTTTTTTAACAAATCCCCTAATGAGTGAGACTAGCAGAGAAGCCTAAGCAGTGTTATCAGCAGAACCTGACAATATTTCCTCTGGAATGAGCGGCATTTTTTCCTGCTATGTTGTGATAAGTATTTTCTCCACCTTCCAACACTTGTCTCTCAGTCTTTCCATCTGCCTTCCTTGTTCTGCTTCCTTAACATATTTTCCTCCTTTTTTAACTTATTTTGTCCTCTCCCTGTCTCTTACCATGTCTTTACAATTAAATGCTTTTAAAAAAACATTTCCAGAAAATAAAAAAAGTAGCATGATGTTGTTTCAAGCAAATTTATCCCTCTTTTACTGTGTTTTGGATTTTCTCCCCACTCCCTGCAATCACTTACCAGGTATGCTTCAGGGCTGGAGTGATGACAGTGCTTCTATATTGGATCACATGGATGGACTTGGGCATGCTTTTGAAACCAGACTGTGACTATTAATTCTGGGTACAATTATGCCTATATCTGAGGAAGGCTTTTCAGCTGTCTTGTATCTGCAGTTTTGAGTGTGTAACTGTAACATGGGTAGGCTTAATGCGAGGAAGTATAGGAGTGGTACAACCCTCAGCTTGGGATGTTGCTAGAACCATCAGCTTAAGCCACCTCCATGCCACACCAACAACGTGGGTACACCACAACCAGAGGACATTGGCCTTGTTAGTAAAAGTACAGAGTAACATAACCCCAGAGCTTGGCATACAACAATTGGAACACAGCCGGAAAGGACACAAATCTTGGTTAATCTCTTCATGCACACTGAAAGAAGAGGCACTAAGCAATAATAATGCAAGGCTAATTGTCACGATATTTTTGGGTAGTCAGTTCTAAACTTTGTTCAAATAATGTTTTTTTTCCCCTCCAAAGATATAGTATAAAATAGCATAATCCTATTGGAAAGCTGAGCACAAGGCTATCCACATCTAAGTCCTACATAACCTTTAAAATGTTTGAACAAAAATATGTTGAATTTCAGCTGCTTTTAAATATGTTCCAAAGCTAGGATTTCAGACCATGTGCCCTGTCCCTTCATTGTCCGACATATAGTACAATAGGCAGAGTAGTCTAGATAATTAGAAGCAAAATATTAAGATAATTTGTATGCTTTTGAAGGTATGCATATGGAAATATATGCCATGATATAAGCTAAATGGAGGAGATTGGTGAGTAGTGGCTTCACATTGTTATAAATTGGTTTGTCTACCTCAGCCATCAGGGGAAATTCAAAGGATAAAACAGTTTTTGTATTGCTGCAATTGTTAGATAGCTCTGGCCCAGGAAACGAGGTTGTTAATATGAAAAATCTACTTAGGACACATAGACTGACAATACTTTGCTTCTAATTTAAAAGCAAAGAAAAATTTTCCTTCAATCCTTTCTTTGCCTCCCATAAACATTCTAATAATTCATTCTATTGGGCTTTTACCAGGCAAAAGACAGTTTGAAAGGTTCCAGAAGAGCTCTAACAATGGACATGTCCTCTAAGAGGACCACGAAGTCCTAGACTTTTGTTTTTGCAGTCGATGCCCACTCTGAGTACAGAGGTCTAGATTTGAGTCACCTTATCAAGGTTAGAATTATATGCAATTTGCAGTGCTGCAGTTCACTTCCAGATTCTCATTCCATGCTAAAGCTCTAGGACAATGCTAATGGTAGGTGTAGTCCTGATACTGGGTCAAGACTTGATCTCTGTAATGTACAGAGACAGTTTGCATATACTAAGTGGAGAAGTAAAATGAATGTTCTTTCGAATAATAATCCACATTTTTCAAACTTTCTAAGAGTTTTTCCATTGAATGTCTAGTTCAATTGATTTTACATATATCAGCATCCTGGTGGCACCCTATCTTTCCCCTCTATAAACAGACACACTCTACTACACAAACTTTCAGCCTACCAAATTACAAATGATCTCTTTTTTTTTGAAAATTTATGTTTCAAAAACATCAAAAGACAAAAATCCTGTGGGAAAATTATGTCCCACTCCATAACTCCTTTTGTCATTAAATAGAACCTTAAACCTCTTCAATGCCTTTATAATGAGCTTTGCTTCTCAGATGCATCAACCCACCCACTTCCTCTCTGTATCTTATTGTCATCCCCTTTGAGGTTTATTTCCCTGTTTGTCCTTTTCAAATACTAGCATTTGTAAAAAGGATCTTCCAAAGACATTGTGCTTAAGCCTTGATGGCAAAGGGTCTTCTAATCGATACAACTGCCCACGCTTCTTTCAGTCATTTTGAAAAAGAATCTAAAAAATAGTAAATATTAAGCTGCTAGAATAGACTTTGTTTTAAAGAGCTGTTTTCCTGGGAAGGGATTCCTCCCACTGAAGCTGACATGATTTCTGCCTTTAAAACAGGTGGCAGCAGAATTTGGCCTGGACCAGTTTGTACAGCTCAAGGATTTATTGTATAACTATATAGCCCAAGACAGTTCTATGCAAAATTTCATGGATAACAATATGAAAATATCATTCTGTTTTATTGCAGTACAGAAATTGATATAGTTGTATGCATATATGGCACTTGCGCGTTTCTTTACTGTGTGTAAAAGTCTGCAAACTTCAGTGTAGATGCTTGTAGGTCAAATATTTCATAGGCTGGATTTACAGCTCAGGTAAAGCAGTGTAAATCAAGAGTAATTCCATTACAGACAATTACGTTAGCATACCAGTATAAGCCCAGAAGAAGTGTGTGACTGAAAACCCATTATTAATTACATTTGTTTCCAGAACAGATAGAGCATCATCGATATTTAAAAAGACATTGTTCAATAAATTATTACCAAATGAAACACTGCAAAGAAAAGAAGCTTACAAGATATCATCTCGGTAGACTTGTTTTAATAATATATTTTTATTTATTTAAACTTTGCCTTAAAAATATGCAAGCTCAAAAGCACTAAGGACTAACACAATCTGATACTGTCAGATCCCCAGTTAATGAAAAAATGAAGCCAAGGAAATTCATACAGGTTAATAAATGAGTGAAAATGCATAGATTTTTAACTTTGTTTTGTTTTGCTTTGTTTTTTTGATCTTTATATATTCTTAATATTCAAAAATACTTTTAACAGAGTAGTTTTGAAGTTTCAAATAGGATTCATGTGAACTTTGCATGGGTTTATCACCATTTGTGGATTCTGAATGTATTTGAGTGTCCAAGGTTAAAAGTACATGGCTCAGGAAATAAGCTTAAGTAGACAGTAAATGATAAAAAGTGAACACTGAAATAGCATTCTGTTCCAAACTGTTATTATTGAAGCAGATATGGATGCCTGATTAACCAGGGAGCACAAAATTATTCTCCGAAAAATGTTTAACTGTAATAAATCTAATTGCTAGTTTAAGTGAGAAAGAGGATCAGGACTTTTTTTTAGTCTAGAGAGTAACTGCATTTTTTCTGTGAATTATGAGATTAAAGTAATTTATATTTAACATTTTTTCTGTTTTTAGCCTTTACTTACTTTGGATCTGATAGCAAGTTCATTAGTTCCCAACATGTTAACAAGGAAACAAATGGAATAGCAAATTAATGAGATTTTTCTGAAACTAATTAAATAATAAGAAATATTATACTTGCTTAATAAGAATTTTACAAGGATCTACACCTTATTTCTGCAACATACTTCAACAAGACCAGCCCAGTTTTTAGTCTTAGTGTTTGGTAACCTTTGATCACTGACTGGCAAATAATTTAAATCTTCCATTTTTAAGAGCCTTCCTCCTCTTAAGTATTCCCTTGCTTTAGATTTTCAGTAAGTAGTAATTAATGCAATCGTACGTTACCCTTTTCAGTCCTTAGTTCACTATTTCTCATTCTCATTCAGATGTTTTAGATGACTGGTTCATATCTAATCATTTTGCTGTATGATAACAGACATTATATTTCATCCTTGTCAACTTCCAGATTAAGGAATAAAACCAAGGAAGAAAGTTTTGGATTAAGGGATAAATTAAGGAATAGTTACCTGAGCAATGGTATGGTAAGTTATAAAAATATGTGGACTTACTAGCTTTGGTTTTTGGACTTAATTTTACCAAAGCTGAATGTGTCAAAGGAAGGGAAATATTATCTTTGTGTTTTTGTAACCCCTGGATTATTAGAAAGATAACCTGCCATTGGAGAAAATTTAAAGTAACATCATGACATTCTAATTTGCACCATCTGTTGATAATTGCCAATTCCTTAACATGTCAAATGTGAAAGACTGAGAGGATGGAATAAAGATGGATATGCCTGGTGCATGCCAATCTGTTTTCTTTGTAACATGGGGGATCTACAGCAGCTGAAAAACAACTCAAAGTAATTTGGGAGCCATAACAGAATTAGCAGCATGAGCTACTAAATTATCAAAAGTCATAAACTGGGGAGAGGAAAGTCTGTCTCCCTATACTTTGCAATAGCAGTCATGGAACATCTATGTACTTTGTGTTTTTCATCAAGGGTGATATTTGACAGAATACAGCATATGAGGACAGAACATGCTGTTTCTCAGTCCTGAAGATATTTCCCTGAGTACACGAGTTTAAATGTTCTTGTGAAGAATATGCCTGGACAGCAAAGCGTCTCTTCTTGGATCAGCTGGATCAACTGGAATTGATGCTACCTATCTAGGTTATATTTACTTGTAAGGCCTCCCTACTACCAGTCTCTCTGGTTAAACAGCTGTAGCCAGATGAATCAGGTGAATCAAAATAAGTAGCTTTTAAGTATGAGTACAATATGAGGATCACTATAAACCAAGTTATATTAGTTCTTTCCATCTTTTTTCCTCTGGCTGTGGGCAGACACTGAAGGGGGCTGTAATTATAGCTATTACTTACCCTCAGGTGGAGTCTTAAGATGCAGTGAATGGACTAGCTCTCACGAGCACTTCCTAATCTGTTTCAAACAGAAATAATCAGGGTTAGTCTGAGGAGTTTAAATAAGAAGCACCCAGATAATTCTTACCATTGGCAGAGTTGAGATGGTAGGACCTCTGAATAGTGGGCACTGAGGAACAGATTTGGGCCCTTCTACTTCTAAGAACAAGCATTAATCGTCTTTTTGTTGAGCCTAAGCCTATATTCTGAGCAGCAGGAGCAGCTAGTATGACTGATAATGCTGGGTTTGTTTTTTTTTTTTAAAGTTTCACTTTTGAAGAACATTTTTGCCAGTCAAAATTTTTGGCATTTTCTAAAGAAAGTCAAATTTAGTACTCTCTAACAATCAGGATAGTTCTTCAATATGCCTGTGGCTTTTCTTAGTTAAGAAAAGAGGTATATTAGGCTTAAAAGGAAAGAAACATACAGAGTTTTCATGCTTTCGAAAAAAAGAACTCTGGATCTTTCTTGTTCCCTGGTGTTTATGTATGTAAATGTCTTATTTCTATGTATGAACATATATAAAGACTCTAACTATATCACAGAGAATTAGACTGATGTAGATAGAGAAATAAAATTAGACTCAGTTGCTAAAGTTGCTTTTATATTTCTCTATGATCACAATTTATAGAAAAAATATCTTGAGTCTGCTCATGTGGCTGCTTTGATAGCTCTGTATATGTGAGACGAACTCTGGTTTACAAAAGTTTCACAACTGAATATCATGCAAATTCAGTAAGAACTATGTAAACTAAAGAAAAATAGCCATGTTAACAGCTTAAGAGTGTCTTGTACTGGAAAGATATGAAAACCTTCCTCAGGTATGAAGACAGGGAATGTGAAAGCAACTACTGACAGTTGAAGGTGAAAGAAAATTTATTCTTTCTGTTTACTTACCCTTGGTAGAGTTTAAATTGTTTCACGATGAAGGAGTTTTCCTTGGAATTGAGCTGATTTAAATCTGTTTGCTCTGCTGCTGCTCTTTTTATGGCATCTGTAACATTAGCTTCTGCTCAGGTAACTGTTTGCTAATGGGCAATAGACCACCAGCTAATTCCTAAAAGAACAAAGACAGATATTGTACAATCTATATTCAGGTAAAGATGTACTGCTTCTCAATTTTCTGTTCCTGACATTGACTAGAATAACTGCACAACACCTGCAGTCAGACCACCCTAATGGTGATAATCTCACAAGTTAACCAGTGGTGGGTTTGTTCCATATTTAGAGAAGAGACTTCCAATAAAGTATCATTATACTCTTCAGAATGCTATGAGTTATTTTATATGGACAGACTTTCCTCTTAATATTTTCAGAAAATGGATGAGTAAGGAGGAATTAAAATTAGGCCCTACTAAGTTTGCAGTTCTAGTATAGATTTTGTCATTGTGCCAAATACCAGCTATTTTTCTTATTAAAAACTCTCATTCAATTTGTTGGACTCCTCTCCCTCTCTTGTTTCTGAAAACAGCAGTGCCTACTTCACCAGCTAGTCACCAAGTCAATGTGAAGCACTGATTCTTTAGATGATTTTTGGTAAGTAATTACAATATAGACTGTTTGGTCATGGCGCACACACACACACATTAAAAAAAAAGTGATTCTCTGTTGTTTATCTGTTGTTCAGTTCACATTATAAATAAACATTAAGGAAGAGTCTGTTTGTTACTAAGGTTCTCTCTTTAGAAAGATCAACTGCTGATAAACTACAGGAAGAAAACAGTGAAACTAACTGTAGCATTCAGGATCTTCAATGGAAAGATCTGGATTTTATTTAAACCAACGGCGCAAAATCACCTGAATCAGATAACTCAAAGGAGCAGGAGAATGAATCTTTCAGTGCTCCAGATCTAACTGGGTAAATAAGCAACTAAATAATATATAAATAATAAAAATATAAGCATATATAAAAATGATTAAAAAATAAGTAAATAAAGAAATATTGGGATGAAAAGAGATGAAATACAAACAGAAATAAGATCAAATAGGGACAAAGTGGAAAAAAAAAAGGCGAAACTGGGAAAGTTTACACTTCTAGACTTCCTATATATTGTTTCTGAGTCAAACTGTAAGAATTTACTTTAATCACATAAGTAAAAAAGATTAAAGATAGAAGAATCAGGAGTAATATGCAATGAGAATATAAAGATCTTAAAGTGTTCAAATCAGAGGAACTAAATATTTTTTTATTCCAGAACCTGAAGGAAAACAGATCATGGAATTTCAGACTTCACAGACAGAATTTGTAATAATTTTTTATTTTTTGAGTTGTATCATATTACTGAAGAACAGAAGGTAAAGTATGAAAATGGGGGCAGAGTGACAACCCATTAGTCCGATAAATAATAATATGCAAGTCTTCTTCTGAAAGACATTTTGAAAGAAAGAATAAGATATTGCCAGTCTAACCTGATAGAATTCATTGAAAAATAATTGATTTTCTAGATGGGAAAAAGAACAGATCTAATCAATCTGATACCACACAGGAATTACTAGTTAAGAAGAGGAGAAAAAAGGGATTAATCTGGGAATTATAAAGTGGGGAAGGGACTAAAGGAGGGGGTGACAATAGGCATGAAGAACAGGAAGGAACTGAGGTAAAGGGGGGCTGCCACTGCTGTTCCTCAGTGATTGATCTCTTGAGCAGTTTCATTAATATTTTCTGTAATAACCTTGAAAGAAGTATGATACTGAGTTAAATGAAACTTGTAACTTGTTAGGAAAATTGGGATATCGTACAGAAAGAATTGGATGACCCTGAGTACTGAAAAAATAGGAATAGAATGAAATTCAATAGTATGAAATATATGGTTCTGCATTTAGGAATTAATAACTTTTTTTCAGTAAATCAAGGATTCATCATTTGGAAATGACTGAGGAAGAGAATCTGTCTCTGCACGTCATAGTACCATCAGGATACTATGACCGTGAAAAAGACAAATGTGAACATACAAAGTATCATTTGAAGCATTTTCGTAAGAGACAGGCAGGGATCAGTGACATTGTACAAGGCTGAGGTAAAATGTCATCAGAAATACTGTACATAGTTCTGGTCACCTACAATCAAGAAAAGATGCATTCAAGCTGGAATAGGTTGGAGAAAGGCACCTAAGATCAGGAGAAAGCTTTCTTAAAGAAACAAAATGTTCTTCGACGGTTTATACATAAAAAAAGAAGGTTAAGTAGGACTGAAATTATATACAAGGAGTGAGTATCAGGAAAAAAAATAAAGCTTTTCAAGTTAAGTGATAATGTTGACACAGGACTAAAAAAAAAGACCACTAGTCAGGTCGTGAATAAATGTAGGCTCGAAAGGAGGATAAGATTTCTGCCATAAGAACAATGATGTATCTACAGAAGAATGAAGACACAAAAAAAACCCTGACCTATTTTTAAAATGAAACTTGTTTGATTTATTAGAAGTATTATATGATGTAGATACTTGTAATATCAGGGACTACATTAAAAAATTAATTTCATCCTAGTCCTATGTTCCTAAGTATTTGCTGATTTACCAGTAAGACAGACTTATAATTCGCTTATGTAAATCAAAATTAAGGATTTCTTCCCTTTGCCATTCTGCCAGAGGAAATCCTTAATCAATAGCAGCAGTATATGTTGTATACTTCTCATTGAATTATATTTAGCACAAGAATTTGGTAGTGAAATTGGAAGTCTTTGCATGTTAGTACATTTCCGATTTTTTTTTTTTTATCATTTTCTAAAACAAAGGCTGTTTTTGTCTGAAAACAGTGCTGTTTTGCTACTGCATTTTTCATACACTTTCAAATTTTAAAAAAGTAGGTTTACAAGGTAGGTTAGTAACTGGTAAGATTGCAGGTGTGAAGAGTCTGTCACAACATACTGTTTCAGGTCTTTCTAGGGACTCTAGTTAGACCTGTGTACGTCCCATTGGGGAGGTAGGAACCATCTGTTTCTAAAGGGATAAAGCTTCTGTTTCTAACCCTGCAGGGCTGCAAGATATTGAACTTACAGTCTGTCTTACATTTAAAGGCAAAATGCATTTGGAAAGAAAGTTTGGGAGAAAGAAGGAAGCAATTCTCTGGCAGTTATTTCTTTAAATGACTCTGAGCTTGAGAATGACAGAAATAATCCATGAAGAAATGACACAATGCAGGATAGACTAAAACATTTAATTAACTGTATGTATCACAGTGCTCCAAAATTAGGGCATAGTTAAACTTATGACATGGTTATCACTCATAGACCTGATTAAATAGCCCATTCACTAGAAGAGAACTAGTTTTAGACTTCGCCATCTCATGGAGATAGTGGACAAAACACTCAGATGTCCAAGTATCTACAGGTAGTTTGACGATGAGGACAGAAAAATATAAACTGAACTTAGTGAAATTTTCAAAGGAAAAAGCTGAATGTGTAAAAACACTAAATCTCTACTAAATATTACTTACTGGATAATAAAATTAAGCAAGGCAAAGTGAAAAATTAAAGCAAAGCAATGCAAAATGCTATTCCCCTCTACTGATGTTTCAGTATAAACTGGAGAGGAATCCAACTGCCTATTAGAGATTATTAAGTACTTCCTCTCAAAAACTGTAGGGCATTAGCCCTTGCAAGGAGAGGCTACACAGATACCTAAATTCCCTGCACCCTCAGCAGTGTGAGAAGATACCTCTGGAGGCTTGGACAGGGATGTAATGTATGCTTTACTTCAGACTCTGCTGCAGGGGAGAGAGCTCTTACTGGCAGCATAATACATACTGCCGTATGTAGAATAGAGTTATCTCCCTCCATCATGTCATGCTGAAATTAGGATTTTCCTCTTCATACCTATTCTCCTGAGAATTCAGGAACAAAGGGGAAACATAAATTGTCTTCATCATTTGGGATCCAGCCTTCTCACAGCCGCCCTTGCCAAACTGCTGGCCACCCTTTATACTGAAAGTTAGCAGTTGGGGCAACCTTGAGAGATGAAGCAGGATTCAGACCCAGAACAGGGACAACAATTTCATTCTCGTTCCTCTAAGTCATCTAGTTCTTTAGCCACCTAGCCATCTTGTTCTTCTAAAGACTTTGGCAGAGTTCAGGTGTCTGAAATTGCAGTAAATGCAATTCCCATATCTGGACAATTAAAATTAAGCACCCAGGGAACTTTAATCTAAGAATGAAAACACCTGATTTAAATGCCTTAGGAATTAAATTGTTTCCAGAAGTATATAAGTATTGGATTTCTTTTAGGGACTTTAATGGGGTTTAGGCAGAATGTATGTCACCTTGAATTCCTAGACTTGGATTTTCAAAATAACTGTGAAGATGCATACTAAGACTGGATTTTAAAAGTTAGTTGACAGGTTGCCTGTTTCTTGCATGTCAGCAAAGTCCCTGTAAATTGCCATTATTAGCTGTAGAAAGAACAGGCTTTCCTTTGACTTCATTTTCTGTTTTGTTAAGACCACTGTAAAACCGTGTGTCTGTACTTGTGTGCATATACATGTGATAATAACACATTTTTATAACATAAGTTTAAGAGCCAAATAAACTTTAGAATTTATTTACTATGCAATTCAGAGCAATCTACTTTAATAACTTCTATTTTTAAATACAAGGCAACTAGGGATGGATTAATGAGGCCTAATATTATGAAAAGAAAATTAATGATACATGTGGAGATAATACTTCACAACATAAGCCAGCAGGGGACTATTCTCCATTAGAAACCTGAGTTCTGTGGAGGTTCAGTGGTACAATTGAATGCATTATTTTTTTAGCACATAGTTATAGTTTTCAGACCTGTCTAAATTCTGTTTTCTTACAAGATATTATTGGCAGATATGGGAAAGCTCACCCAAACACACTTGGTCCTGCTGAAACCCCCGACATAATCTTCTTTCCCAAACATCAAAACAATAATATGCAAGTTTTAAGAAGAGCAACAAAATTGTCAGAAACATGGAATTCCTGCACCAAATGAAATTAAAAGGGCCAAGACTAGTTAGGTCCCAACCCCGTAAAGAGTTCACATTCCTATCTGTAACTGTGTAAATAGTAGTATTGATTCCATATTCAAAAATCTTCACAGGATTAAGGGTTAAATTAGGGTCA
This sequence comes from Steatornis caripensis, assembly GCA_013398225.1. Classification (NCBI taxonomy): domain Eukaryota; kingdom Metazoa; phylum Chordata; class Aves; order Caprimulgiformes; family Steatornithidae; genus Steatornis; species Steatornis caripensis. The sequence continues at coordinate 179,114 of VZSC01010569.1, forward strand.
GATGTCTCCGGTCACTTGTGTTGCCCTGTTTGAATTCCATGGCACTACTCACATGCTCAAAATTAAATATTTGCAAGATCAGAGTCTCAGGACGAAAATAAGGAAAAGTAAAAGCAGATATGATAGAGACATAATTGTGTATCCTATAGTAATCAGTATAGGATCAGAAGCTTCTCTTTATATCTAAGCTATGAAGATGCTTAGACTGAATTGCACAAAAGGTCTTGGTGAATGGCCCCTCAGGAACATATCTCCTGACACCAGTTTGGATTCTGTCTCGTGAGATTTAGAAAAGTCAAATGGGGTAGACTCACAGGAGAGATTTGGGTGTTAGTCTTCAGGTAAACACGTGTGTAATAAGGTTAATAACTCCCAATTTTATAATGTGGATGCAGATATATACCTTTCACATGCCTGTGGAAATCAGGGCACCTAAAAGAGGACATAAAGCCAAAATGATCTGGCTACAGCTCTGTGGCAGCCTGAGCTACTGTAATTGCTGATCTTGCCTTTTCGTCCACTGTTAGGTGGGATTTTGAGTCCCCTCCTTGCCCCAGCTGTGGTATTGCCCCGCTATTGGCTTTACTGTAGTCCTTCAGTGCACTGATCAGTCACTTTTATTGTCCAGTTTTCTGTAGATATACTGAATTGAGGCAGTTCAGGAAAGTGTCTAAGAAGTTCCAGCATCTATCAAAAGGAAATTGTAGCAATGTCTGCATGTGGGGAAGAAAAAGGAGGACAACAGCTTCCAATTGTGGACTTACAGCATCATGGATTTGTTGAAGAGCTGTATTCCACCAGAAACTCCTCCAAAGACAACAGTACAGTCAATGGCTGTTCAGTTTTTGGAAATTCAATTTTAAAATCTGTAATACTGAGAAGTGCCTAACTGGAAATTCACAGGTCTTGGATAAAGCATTAGTGTTAAGATTGGTGCCTTTAAAAGAAATCAATTTAGAGTTAAGTGTGCCTTTTTCTTTTTTTAAATAGATGTTTGCCCTGCTCTTCCTTCTTTATCCTACTTAGAGCACTCACAACATGGCAAAGGATATTCAATTCCCACTCTCTCCTTTTCTTCCTTCCCAAAGTGATATAAACCATCATCTACTATGTAAATTGAAACCACCTGATTAAAGAGGGGGGGCATATTGGCTTTTCGACATGGTGAAGCTGTTCCACTCTTTCTGGATTATTTACACGCTCCCTTGAGAAAGCAGTAATCCCATATTCCAGGTAATCACTCTAACCAGGAGGCTACCAATCATTCTGCTCTCCTTCTGGCCCTGTAGATATTAAATTATTTCCTAGAAAGTGAGACAGAAGAGGCTGAGAAACTCCCATCCTGGAACACCTTATCAGTGGCACTCCCTAGGCTGGTGTGAGTTCAGCCAGAAGAGGAGTCAAAGCTTAGCACCCTCACATCTCACTAACTACTGAATTGCCCCTTTAAAGATATGGCAGCTTTGCCTCTCTTACAGGCTGGCTACACTATGAATCCATAGTAAAATAGTTCTGGAAATATCTATTTTATTAATCAAGCTGGGATTTAGACAGGATCTTGGCACCTCACTGTTTAATGCTAACAGAATTAAACTGTCGCACATGCCAGGATTAAGTGCCTAAGAGACTTTACTAATGGGAATTTAGGTGTTCAGGGGGTTTAGCTTTGGCTCCTACAGTTAGTCATGCGGTGGAGGGTTGTGAAACCTGGTGGTGCTATGAACAAAGGTTTGCTTTATCAGTCAGGTAAGAAATCTTTCTCTCGTGCACCACAGCTTCATCTGGAATTTCCTCTGCTCTTAGGAATATAACCACTAGAAGACAATATTACATCTTATTTTTTAGGCAAATTACTAATGAAAGATGACAGGTATAACTCTGAATGCAGTTTACAATTTTATTTAGCTAGTATAAATACAAGAACTACTTTATTGACTCAGCCTATGAAACAATCACTGATTACCAGTTAGAGATGGAAAATTTTTTTGTGTGGCAATGCAAATTCATTAGGGGTTATTTTTTCTTCCCCTGAGCAGTTTTAATGAAGGTTCTCTTATTTTGCTTCTTCTGTTATCTTTTTGAACTCGGTATCCCCATCAGGATGCATACATCTTCTGAGTTGCTTTTCCAAGCATGTGCTAACAAAAGAACAGACAAAGAAATTGTAAGGTAAGCTTAAAACACACACCGAGAACTAGAGGACATAATCAGCTTACTTGGATTTTGCTAGTGTGCTTGTCTATTCATTTGATAGGAATTAAAATAAACTCCAAATATAAGTAGTTTAGAAACACAGATTTCTGGAAAACCTATGAAAAGTGAATGCTTAAATCATGTAAGCACTTTTGAACATCTCACTTCGCAGATGTTATTCATCCCTCTTAGTGCAGCTATGTAAAAGCTAGCCTAGCCTAAGCAAGCTGTCTGCGCTTCTTTTGTAATCAGTGGAGAGACAAGGGTATCCAGAAGGCAATTTTTCTCATTTCTGTCTCTCCATGGAAGGGGAGAAGTCCAAGTAGAAGTCTATTTTTTATACAATTAACCTTAGGTGAGACGAGTCCTACATTTGACTTCCTGTGACACTCAATTCTTGTCAGGATTAACAGGATGAGTGTTTTCTGATTTGTTAAAGAGTAATGAGCAAAACTCAAGCATGTATAGTACACTTCTAGTTCATTTCTAAACCTAGACTCCTGCCCGTGTAGACTCCTGACACACTGGCTATTGTGCTAAATCACTCAAAAGTTTGCCAGGCTTAGGGTGATAACTGTAGGAGAAAGGGAGTCTGCATCTGTTAAATGTTCAAAATTTCTTAATTTTCCCTGCTTCTTCGCAATGTATAGACAAGGTCAATAGTGCATATAGTGCAAAGGAATACTTGAAAGTAAAGAAGCTGAGATTGGTTTTCACTAATGTATTTCTTTTACATTTAATAAAATTGCGCATCTGTTTCCTATGATGCTAATTTTCACAAGACCGTGTTTTTAAAATACAATTTTTCTTAAAATTTTCTTATAAATTTTTCAGCCCAAAACAAAATAACAATCCACATATACTTACCAATATCCAAAAATATTGATAGGAACTTCTGATTTCTGTAATTGTAATGAAACATTAAACAAAAAAATCTGAATTTGGATAAAAAGCAATCCTTTAACACTGAAATGGACACTGAAATGGTGAAACGGAGACTCATTTCACCTTGTGTAAAATATATACATGAAATTTCCTTTATTTTAAAGAAAAACTTCATCCTATGCATGTATTATTTTAAAACATCCTTTAAAGCATCTCTAAATCTTTGTATGCAATGTAAATACTTAGTAATAAGTATTTTTTCTACAACATAAAACACTCTCTGGCACTTTATAATAGCTTTTTCAATGTGTATTTCCTTTGTGTTCACAGCTTCGCAGCACTGTTATTTGTGTGTATGGACATATCTGAATCTGGATGCAGCTGTGTGCAGGATTCAGCTGATCATAGTGTAAAACATATCTTTTGTAGCTTCAGCTGTGACAGAAAGAAGCTCAGGTTTCTATAGCAGTTTCACCAACACAAGTCAAAAGAAACTTGGAGGCAGCCCGTGAGGTGACTTCGCGTTCCCTGTAGTCTAAGCAGTATATTTAGCGAGGGACCACAATTCTGGAAGGTGTCAGCTGAGCCACTGGAATCGGGTAGCAGAAGCTCTGGGAATGAGTGCTGAGCAAATCTGTGGATAGAATCTACTGCTATCTGTCTGCTTCAGGTATGCTCATTCAGTTCATGTGGCAGCCCAAACAAATCCATCCTCATTGCTATTTTAACATGGTTTTGAACTACCTCATGTGTGCCTACACTTCTATTATATTCATATTTCTTACTTACAGTCTCATCAAAGCCTAAGTAAGATCAGACTTTGTTCCTTATGATGGAGTGTAAAATACTGATATGGCAAAAAAAGCATTTTATTATTATTTATTTATGTTATTTATTATTATTGCTATTTCCTGTCAAATCCCATCTTGCTGGTTTCTTTTACCCTTGCTGAGTATCCTCCCCACCCTTGCAGAGCTGCCTGCTCTCTGCCTATCATAGGCAGGCTGAAACACCTGGGTGCTCATCCTGCACAGCTGTACACATGCTACTGCCCAGCCATCTGCAGAGCGCTCCATATGGCCATTTCTACTGTGGAGTGGGCTGACAGGCAGATCCATTTGAGAGGGAATGTTTATTGTACAATTAAAACCCACTGCATTAAAATTAGCTACAATAAGAACAGCGCCAAACCTCCGCTCCAAGCCCAACCTTTATCCCAAGCTCAAGGAGATTTCGTTTACCTGCTTGTTTGTGGAGGGGTTTTTTGTTTATTGTTTTAGTTTCTGTACTTTTCCCTGCCACCTGTGAACAAAAGTGCCAAAATGCCATTACAGTAGTTGTTCTTGCCATGTTTATTCAAGGTCTGCAAATGGAATATATTGAAAATTCCATTTCAGAATTCATTCTTGTGAGATTAGTTCTAGCCCAGCCAAGATAATGGGTAGGGATACAGGTGTCTGAAAAGTAAACAGAAAAAAAAATAATTAAAACCTGAAACATCAATAATACATGAAATTCAGATGGTTAAAAAAAAAAATCAGGCATGAGACAATGTCTTAACACTAAATCTAATACCCTTACAAGTTGGTGGTGTTCACCTCCAATTGTCATTTTGTGTACAGTATAAACTACAGTACAGTATAGAAATACAAACGGAATCGGGATCACTTTGGGATATGGTGGGGAGAAAGGAGCTGAGACATTGGTAGTAAGAAGAGTGAAAATCTCAGCTGATGTAAGCTTGCGTAGCTTCAGTGACTTCAAAGGAGTTACAATGATGCCATAATTCAGATTAATTGAATCAGTAAGTCTTCACATTGCAGAATTACATTTTTTCCTCATTTCCTCCTCTTATTTTCTTCCTTAATTTTCACCATTGATTTACCACATAAGAATTACAATGTGACTGTCTGTTAGAGGCAGCAGTATATTTTTAACCTACATATTCACGGGCACATAAAGGTTTCTCATCAAAAGAGAGCTGCAAGCAACGTCTTCCCCTCCTCCTCTTCTTTCTTTCCAGCTCAATTAAGAAACAACATGTTTTTCCTCTCAGTGCTTGCCTTTTATCTATTCCTCTTCTCATGTTTCTCTTATTTTTTCTCCTTCATGGCACAGCAGTGGTGCTGAATGCTGATGAGATAATGCTAAGTTTAACCCCACGCAGTCCTTTTCCTAATTTCTTCAAGTACTAGAAGCATGACCTGTACTTTTTGAGGTTCCTTGCTAGCCCAGGGAGCTGATACGAATCTCACAACATCCCTGCTCACTCCAGGACTAAGGAATGTGGAATAATTCTGCTCCCTGATAAGCAGAAATTCAAAAACAACATATTCTGGATCAAAAGCAATGACTGTACACTGTTAGAATTTTTGATTATTTCTTTCTTAGTTTTCTCTAAAAAAAAGGTGAGACTTAATTCCAAGACAATCACTGTTCTATACATATACTTTCTATGACAATTTTACATATCAAACATGAAAGTCTGTATCAGAAAATTGTTTTTATGAACATCACTTTGTGTCACCCACTGGGACGATAGAGAACTGTCTTATGTCTGAATTTGTTTATCTTTTATAATATTCAAATGATGGATATTTGCAAAATGGTAAATATAATGGCATATATCTTTTCAACAAAATGAAAAATTATACAGTACTTGCTTAGTTGTTAATACTGTAACTAATAGTATTTTTTGTTATTATTCAGATTTACTGACATTTTATACATCACTTAGAATCTTTGCTTCAATTGTATTTAAAGCAATTTAAAAACTGGTCTAGTAAAAGATTTTCCTTCTTTATATCGATAAGTATACTAATTTCAAAATAATGTTTTTGCATTTTATTACATGCTTTTTCTGCAATGTCTGCTATAAACTATAGGTTCCTCCATAACACTCAAACCTAGGTAATAATTTGAAAAGGCTGTTGATTAAAACACTCATAACAATGAATGAAAAGTTTAACAAGGCTTTTTTGTTTCTTGCAGAAGAGTGAAAAATGTTCTTCTCAAACACGATGTTTTCTTCATTTTCTAACAAGCATTGATTGCCATTTAACATGCGTTATCAAAGTTTTTGTGAACAGAAGGAAGGAAGAAAAGTTGGCTGGTTTGAATTGTCAAGTTAATATGAAACTGAGGGTTTAGTCTTCACTGAAAACTACCTGTATAGTATGTTTCCTAATTCTTTTTTTTTCTCTTCCTTAATTTTTTAAGATTATTGAAACACATCTTGAGGAAAAGCATAGGTAAAAGTAATACTGAAATTTCCAAAGGTGGAAAAAAACCAAACCACCACGTTAAAATATTTTTGTTGCAGGCTCTTAGAGTCTCTTGCTATCTATCCTGCTTTGTCTTATTTTCTCAAATATATCTTCAAATATAAAAATCAGTGTCTTTTAGACATGTTTTTGATGCTATCCGTCATAACGAACCTTGCAAGTTTGCTCACACACTCACAAACTGATGAGCTCACAAGTATATAAAAATGTAGAAAAGTAAGCTAAAAGTTCTATGTTGTAAGGAAGTTTTACACTGCTGGATGCAGTGGATATCTAAATATCCTTTAACAACATTATCTTACCAGATAATCACCATCTTCTGGTAGAAAAACATCGCTGTTGAAAATACGTCCAAGTTTTCTTCTTGATTATTACACAAAATGCTGTTGGCTCTCCATACATCGTATCTTAACTTATAAAAACTTTTGCTCACAAAATATATGTGTATGGTGTAACTTGTTAATGTGGGACACAGTCTGTTTTCACTGTCCTTTCTGGAAGCATTAGGAGCACTGCGCTTGCTGAAGAGTCTCACTCTTCACAGCAGGGCTTATTGCCAGGTAGAAACTACTATCCTAACTAATTTAATAACACAGGATATTGGTTTCAGATACACTGATGACAGATTGAAATCTAATGGCCTACAGGTGATAATGTGAAAAAATAATAACCTGGATACATAACAAAACATTGTGCA
>VZSC01010569.1:186325-203012 GCA_013398225.1 Steatornis caripensis
ACAGGAGACAAAAAGAGAGTCCTTCAGTACCGAAGTGTATTTTTTTTTGAAACTACAAACATAGAAATACTCCTTCCTAACAATACTGACAGTGTATGAGAATGGGACTTCTGACACTACTGTATAATTAATTTATGTTGTACAGATGTTAGAGAAAATCAACTAGCCATATAGGAATAATGGATCTTTAGAGAATGGAACAATTAATTGTCGTTATATTTGCCAGTGAGAGTCTACAGAAATAGTTATTTTTTAGAATGAATTTCAACTCTCAACTTTAGAAAAAGGATTCCTGGCACCTAGTAATTAGCAAACCAGAATCTATGCACCAAATTATTATAATGTACATATTCATTTCATTAGATTCACACCACCGTGTGGTGTAAAGCGGGAATAATTAAACACCAGATGGTGGTGTAAACTCCAATAGCGAGAGCTCATGCATAATGCATGAGAATGGGATTTACTGTTGTTTTTATCCATTTGGAGCCATTATGCTACTCTTGGACCCTAAATGATGTCTCAGAGAAAAAGATCTCTCTGGATTGAGAATTCCTCTGTACCGAACAATTTGTTCATTTGCTCTGTCATATCCTCATCAGTTATCTTCCTGCTCAACTTCCAGAATTTCCGAGAACACATTATTTTCTGGCAGTGTTCACAAAACTCCTGAGCTTTTCCACCATACAGAAGCACCCGAGCTTACGGGATATCATTTTATGTTTCTGCCAGCACTATAAAGTTTAAGATTAGGACCTTTGGAAATTGAATCTGATTTTTAATGATTGTAGTGTCACATTTCCAGCCTGAAATACTTTTAAAACGTCATTAACTGATGTACCATTAATCATTTAGATTTTTTTGACCATTAAAATATCTTTTTTTTTTCATTAAAGAAGTAATGAATATGAAAGTGAAGTGAAGACAGGATATATAGTATATTAATGGCTGGAATGGAGAGTAGATTAGTGTGCTTAATTCTCCTTCAGTCATGACATTCCACTTGGGTGTTTATATTGCTCCTGAGTAAAACAATGTCAGTTAAAAAACAAATGGGTAGTTCCTCTTATAATCAGTTTTGGTAAAAGAAAACAAGGGCATTAACATCTGCGTCTTTTGCTCCTTCACCACTACCAAGTGAGACAAAATCGGGAAGGCTAGAAATCAAGGTATACTTTTTTAACTACTGCATGAGAAAAGATATTCATGAGAAAGACTTTTGATGTCTGCAGCATTCACAGAAGCTGCCATCCTCCTAGAACAGAATATCACTTTGCCCATTCTCTGCCACTGTATGAAGGACACAGGGTCTAATGCTTAGTTGCTACTGATTAGTCCTGCTTGCCTGCATCTGACAGCTCCCCTTACCTTCTGGTATCCCTTCTGTCTGTCCAGAAAAGGACAACCAGGGTGCCAGAATGTCCAGCTGTTTCACAGATATGATAGCTATATGCAGTAGCAACAATTCCTATGTTATTATTTCTCAGCAAGCCTTGTGAAGGACGTGTGCCTTCCAGCATCCTTTTGAAATATGAGGATCTCCATGTCTGGATGATGCTCAGCACACATCCAGAAAGTACATGTATGAGAAACAAAGCTAGTTTTGAGACATTTGTAGTCAGTCAGCTCAAGGGTAGATGCAGTTCCGCTTCTAAGAAGGAGGAGAGGAAGACATGCTGTTACAGCTGCATGCCATACCAGAGGATGGGTTATTATGGCTCTCATGGGTCTAAAGGGAAAATTATCAAAGATTTTCTAAATAACATAAGATAGCTTTAAACATGTGGCTAAATGCATGGTGTACATGACAGCAAGTACAAAGGCAAACCTCCCTTGCCTCTAGCTTGTATTGTCTGGAGTCCCAGGCATATTCACAGGACTAGGTACTGCAATTAGAAATTATAAAGTTTTCTCAGATCACCTAATAAGCCTATGCCTGACCGTGATTCATCCTCTGCCTCAGTGGCCCTTCTGCCAACTAGGACAATTCAGAGTGAGCTTAGATCAGAAGAGAGAATTCTATAGGACCTTTTGTGTTCGTTCTTTTGCACTGGAATAACCTATGACACGGTGGGAAAGCACCATGACCCAGCAACCTTTGAAGCAGATATAGCTTTCCAAAGTAACTTAAGTTTTTATACAGAGTTGAGTTTCAAGTAGCTGTCTCCATTTTGCTAAAACCAGCTACTGAAATCACAGTGAGGTCCCAAACCATCTACCAAAGAACAGTGTATCAGGTTTCACTTACCGCTGCACTTCCACCGCTTTAAAACCCGCAATCTGTGCTTGGCTCAGGAGGCAGTGCCACCTTCTTTGCTTGCGCTGGATCCCAGTATTTTGTACCTTCCTGTACAGATCAGCCTGATTCCTGCAAGCTCCATGATCATCATTCACAACTACTTGAGAGAGATTTAGTAGCACAGTTCTTCAAGAATTTTTTTCATTTGAATGCAATCATACAATCTGAACTTGTGTCTACAGTAGCAATGCTTTACTTCAGTACTACCCTAGCAAAAGGCTTCTGTGTGGATGCATCTGTACCAGTCAAATTTGCCCTTATATAAGTAGAGTAAAACCACACCACATTCTGTGCTTCTGGTCTAAGCGTAGGTACTCTAGGAACAGAAGAGATTTCTGCTGTCACAGGTGTTTCAGCCCTTGGTTTTGCCCTGACTGCAGTACACAGTTATGCCGTCAGGGCTCTGCATTATGGGCATACAGCTTTAGAAGCACATTGACAGAGTAATATTCACTGCCAGGATTATCACTGGTTTCATAGTCCTAGGCTTTGAGTCAGTTGGAAAAAAAGAATTTTTTAAAAATTAAATTGCTTTGCTCAGAACATTTTTATGAAACTGGAATCACTTTAATGAAGCTAAAAGCAAAGGAAAATATACAGATTGTATAGAATCAAATATAACCAGATAATTGTAATAAAGAACTTCTGAAAAAAATGTTTGATGGAAATTGTAAGTTCTGAAATACCATCATTCTGAAAATGTAAAGGAAAATAAAAAAGAAAAACATTTCCTCTTGTGAAAATCTAAGTGAAACTATTTCATTACATTGAGTAGTCTCCAATTTCTAACTCCTCCAAAACTTTTAATTTCTAATTAATGGCGTATTTGGTTAAGGGCCTAAGGAAAGTGCAGCTGAAGTCACTGTGCTCTCTTTTGCAACAAACTTCTTTGAAGATTGTGCCCACTTCAGCACAGTACAGCATTTTTATCACAAGTTTTAAGGTTCCATGCACTAGAGAACATGCTCCTGAAGATGAAAATTCCCACAGCCCAGTGTCACAAAAACCTGGAGAAAACCCAATTTCCTGTTAGGTTACCTTGAACCATTTTCTAGGAAAGTGAATATATTGAAACAATAGCTTTTACAAGTGCAGCTTTCTTGTGCTCATGTTCCAAAAATAATACTGTTACAATTGTGATAAGCCCAAGCCAGTACTTCCTACCTCTAGCTGAGCTGAAGCACGATTGCACTAAGCATGTTGTGAGAGGTGGGGCTGACTATCAGTGCAAAAGCATGAACATGTCCCTTTGTGAAAGGCTCTAAGGATATATTCCAGAGCTAACTGTTCTCACTGAGCAAGACACAACAGCTTTCTAGTGAAGTTTAGAATGTAGTATTTGCCTGTGTTTGTGGAGGGCTGGAAACTTTTGTGCTCCTAAGAAGTTCAAACTATATTGTTCATTTATTTCAGTATTCCCAACACATCTGAGCTGACACATTTTGTTTGAGGTAGAAGAAAAAGATGGAGAGAGTCTGCCAATCCATCCAGACACATAGTTCTAGAAGCAAATGGAGACCCTGCTGCTGTGTCTGTAATTTCTGTACGAGGACCGCATCCCTTATCATCACTGCCCCCAAAACACAGTTGCCCTGACGACTTCCTGGATTCAACAAGAAAACAAGAGTTCCCTTCTTCCCAGCAACTCCTTCTTCAAAAGACAAGGACAGAACCTGATATTTGGGGCAGAAAGGATAGAGCTCACCACATAAGTATACTTACCTGTCCCTTATTAACTCTGGGGTTTTTTTCCTTCTTCACATTTCTACCTATTTCTTACCTAAGACATACAGAATTTGATAAAAGATAACTGGTGTTTTACTTCAAACTCACTACTTCTATTTTTCCGTTAACTTAGTGGAAAATTCTTCCACACTGATGACAATTTCTGAGAGTTCTTCTGGGTCTGGTTAAAACTGTGAGTGTATAGGAAGTGTAAATAAGATGTATAGAGTATGTAGTTTAAATAGGACTGGGATTTTGGTGTAGTTTTGTGGCATACTAAAAGGTTTTTTTATAAAATTCTATCTGCCTTTCCTCAGAATACAAGAACAAATGGTAATCAATGAGACTACAAGGTAGAAAAGTCAGAATGGATCAAAATGGATCAAAATGTCTATTTTGAAAAAAATAATTTTCTGTGGAACTCACTGTCACAGGTGAATCCTTAAAAGGATTTAGATGTGTGTGGGGGCAACAAAAACATATAGCTCTATAGTGAAAATTGTTAAAACAAAACTAAAGCAACTCTTAAAAAACATTGAAGTATTTTGTGCTTCAGGCATAAACAGAAATTTAAAAAGAAGGGAAAAGGAGCCATTCATCAGGCAGATAATTAAATAGGGGCTCACTACAGTGTTTCTTGAAACTTTTCTTTGAAGAAGGTGGCATTACTCACAGTTAGAGTTGTTCCTGGATTAGAGGAACAACTGATCTGATTCAATACAGCAGTTCCCATGACTTTACTAGAAAAATTGAAATGGAATAGCCTTCCTAGGAATTATTTTACTTGGGTTTTCAGCCTTGTATGAAAGCCAGACCTCAGTAACTTCTTTTGAAACATTTAGATGTAGGCAAACCTGAAGTTGGTAAGAATCTTTTCTAATTCTGTATGCTCCCAAAGTGTAGAACAAATCTCCCCAGCTGCTACAACTATGAATGTAGATGTCATATCCTTAGTTTAGGTTTATCTCCTGTAGACAGAAGATTAAAAGTCTTATAAAAATCATGGAACTAGAAAAAGCTAGCAATAGCTGAAGTAGGTTTTGACAGTTCTGGGCAAAATGGCATCCATAAATGGCATTTATGGACAATGTGAGTGATTGTATATCAACTAACTATATGCTAGAATGACATGACTAGTAGATAGCTATTCACTGATTTCATTTTCTGCCTTCAATTTTTTTTGTTGTTGTAGCTATTGTTATATTTCATTATAGTTTAACAAGTAATTTCTTAATTTATAAACCTTGGAAACTTGTGCTTTTTTTGACAGGCTGATATATTTTTGTCTACCCTGACCCTAAGAATATGTTCATTTTGAAACACCACAAAAAGTACTGTTCTTTATTTTCATAATATCCATTTTGATTGCATCTCACAAGGAAACCAGACCAAAAATCTCTGCAATGTTTATTATAATAGTTATGAAAAGCGTGGTGTAAAAATGCAGTTTCCAGGTAAAATGGCTATGTGATCACACACATGTGATGTAGATAAAACTGTATAAACAGAAGATAATTCTACATGTTTGGATTGCATTAGAGATGGTGTACCTACTCCTGTACAGGCATTCCTCTCTGCTATCTCTATGAAGCTACAGTAGAGACATCAACATTTATAGTAATCAGCCTGGACTCCCTGTAGACTCAACAGGGTTGTAATTTATCTGTCTATATCTTACCTGTTTCAGACACCTAGTTCAGGATAACATGAACTGGGTCCTGAAACAGCTAATATACAGTGCTATCAACTATGCAGATCAGTTATCTTAGATATTCACCACCAATAGCTATTCAGAACATCCTACATCTGACCACCACACTAGTAGGGCTGTAGCAGCAATTCTGTAACGTAAATTTTTTAATCTAACAATAGCCAAAGGTCAAAGATGTTATTGTGCAAGATGCAGCAACTGGATCACAGTTATCCGTCCAACAGCTCAGCCATCAAAGTCAACTGATGTAAGAAAACATATCTTTTCTGCAACAAACTGGTCAGCTGCTAAAAAATAACTCCCAAAGAGACAGCTATCTAAGACAGGAAACTTAAATACTTTATTGAAGACCATAAAAGAAATTAACGGTGAGTGCAGGTTTGTAACCTTGGAGTACCCACTCCCATATCTGAATGCAGATTGTAAAGTAGGTTCCTCTTTGAAGGTTTCAGAAAAAACATGCAAGACTACTGTTTGGGTACAGAGGCTATGATACTTAAAGATGTGACTATCAGATGAGGGATGATCTAAATGGTTGTCACTGGCCTCACCATGAGCTCCAAAACTATGCATGTTGCAGTATTTGTGGGGCTGCTAGGCAATGAGCCAGTGTACTGACCAGAAATATTTCTACTATTCTATCAATGCCCAGAAAAAAATCTCACAATTGCAACTGAGAGTCATTGAAGAATTTCACTCTGAGTGTTAGCTAAAGGGCTGCTGTTAAAACAAATGTCCCACAGGATGCCATTTCTTTTTGTTACAGAGAAGCCTAGGGTGGGTTCAAACAATGAACTGTCAAGGGATTTTTTTAAGGGTGCTACTGTATAGAAGCAGCTAAAGTAGAGATGGAGGTGAAAACCTTATAAATAATGTGTAGATTGTTCATATAGTATTCAGGGTAGGTAAAAGTGAAGTCTTGCAGGGATGTGCATTGCCTGGACCATGTTTGAAAAATTCTGCTACTGAGTTTAAATTCATATCTCTATCAGCTCTATATTAAAGTTTGTGGAACTATTAATTTATCCCAGGTTATAGGAGACATAATTTTTATTTCTTTTTATCTACCAAAACTAATTTCCAATGCTGCATGCTACACACATTTTATAATAAATATTCAAAATGCAACTGAAGACATCACAAACATTGTCTTATCTTACAGGATTGGGATTTATTTAAACCTGATTTATTGACAGGCTGTGTTGGAAATATGGAGAGAAATTATGCTATTAACATTGTTTGCATATAATCTTCTAGCCTCAGGGATGCTGAATATTAAAGTGGGTAAAAAAAATTACTGCTTATTACAGAAGAAGTAGAGAACATATATTGAGTAGAGTAAGTAAAATTCTCAAAACACCCCTATATGACCTGGAGCACATTTTCAAAGAATTTTGGCTTTGCCAGATTTGGGCTCTGTAGAGATCTAAAAGTATTTTAAATGGGACATATATTTTGGAAAACCTTATATTCTATGAGTATTTCCACATTACAGTCAATGTTCCCACTATGTTTCATCTAGACTATGATGAAAAAGAAAAGAAAAGAAAAGAAAAGAAAAGAAAAGAAAGAAAAGAAAAGAAAAGAAAAGAAAGAAAAGAAAAGGAGAAAAGAAAGAAAAGCAAAGAAAAGGAGAAAAGAAAAGAAAAGAAAAGAAAAGAAAAGGAGAAAAGAAAGAAAAGGAAAAGAAGAAAAGAAAATAAGGAAGGAAGGAAAAGAAAGAAAGAAAGAAAAAGAAAGAAAAGGAAAAGAAGAAAAAATAAGGAAGGAAGGGAAAGAAAAAGAAAGAAAGAAAGAAAAGAAAGAAAAAATATTCAAATTCAGGTGGTGAAAACTGGCATCTCTTGGAAAGATAGTAGAGCTAAGTTTTACCATTTTAGTATCTGATACGTAAAAAATAGGTAATTATTACTTTTATGACTTTTAATTCAGGAATCGTATAACGTGTAGTCAAAATTAACATGTACATATTTCATTTCGTGCAATCTGGGCTCAGATTCTTTGTTTTCAGCTTTGCCAAGACAAATTTTCTGTTGCAGCAGGGATGAAGACTTCAGACCAAAGTAAAATGCTTCTTTTTTTTTTTTTCATAAGATTCTTGGCATTTATCTCATTGTTTCCATGGTCAAAAGGAAAAACACAGTAACAGAGGGTAGAAGCATATAAACTGTCCTTACAGAACTTACGTCCTGTATTTCAAACAATTCGGTGAGGTACTATGAGTTAAGTCCATAAAATTATTTCATTGTGAAAATCCAACCTAATTCCCTACTTAGACTGTTAAAGTGTTAACTGAAATTCTTAAACAGTAACCTTTAAATTACAATTGGAGATACAGTCCAATCTTTCAGAGGGTGTTCTCAGCAGGCCAAACAAAGGCTACAGCATGTCCGTATAGCCTAGTGCCAACTCAATGGTCTAGAGATCAGGGAGTCATCAGTGAGCATATCTTCTTATATTTAACAGTCATTAAAAAACTTCCAGAAATGCCTTAGAACAATGAAAGCTGACTAAAGAATTGTGCTACCTTCTGCAAACATTAGCATATCAGGATGTATGACATACTGTTTGTGTGACATCTCTTATCCATTACTACAGGCATCTCTTGGCATGCTCTCTGCCGTCTCCCAAGAGCCTAAGCCTTTCCATATGTTTTATGCTGACCCTAGTATCGAACTCAATTCGCTGTTCAGCTTAGAGTGAGGAACACAAACAGCTGTATTAGGAAAGCTAAAGGAACAGTAGTCTTCAGCATAAGTGCTTTTGTGGATCCAACTTAAACACACAAATAGAAAAGGATTTAACAATTAAGTTACCTAGATTTTGCCACACAAAGCAAAGAAATATCATAAATGCTTTTGTGTATCTGAGGCTGGGTCACTTTTGAACCCAGTACTTCTGTTTTTGAAAATTTTATGGCTTGTATTAGTCCCAAGACAAGGGCCATAGAAGGAAGACACTTATTTATTAATGTCTGCTAACAAAGAAAGAGAGAGGTGTCATCTGAATTTATCTGTCAACAGTTGCTATTCTGTTAATTAAGTTGCATGTGACATGTTAGTAAACTTCTACTATAGTTTTTCAAACAGAAGTTTTTGGCTTCATTAGCTTTATGGATAAGGAAGATTATAGCAAAGACTTACTATTTCTTCCTTATTCTTTTAGACTGTCTTGGTCTTAAGCTAGAACCTTGTTTTGATAAAAATCTGGGACATCTAGATGGGCAGGGAGTGGGAAATTGCTTTGAGTATATGACTGCTTAAAAACGGTTTGACTGCATTCACACGACCCATTTTAACTGGATCTGTGACTGCTAAGTGATTGCATTGTCAGACTCCAGCAGTGTTTCCCAGGGAGGCAACTGGCCACCTGGTTGAGCCAGAGCAACAGAGGGGCCTGTGGTCTTCAGGGGCTGAGTGACTGAGGAAGAGTGAAGGGAAAATGGAAAACTCTTACATCAGATTCACCACTGATGAATTAACTCTTTGCAACCACAGTTTGAATAACAGACTTTTATTAATACAGCTCACTTTAACTAGCCTGTGCTAGAGAATAATGGCCCATACAGTTATGCTGGCAAAACTCAGACCAAAAACCACAGTGAGGTCTGACATCTCTGAGCCTAATGTTGTATATACTTGCTTTTGTTATCCCTTTTAACATAGTATATATCTTCTGTGTTTCTTTCTAATAATATCAGATTAAGATCATAAGTATTCTTACTTACAATTAAATAGAAATCTATTTCTTCTTCTCTGGATTAATACTGATACTATTGAAAATGTCCTTTTTATGTAATGGCGTTACTGGGTTTTGCACCAATGTTGCTGGTAATCTCACTTCATCAAGAGAGTATTCCAGGAGTCACTTCAGAATGGCCACCAATCAGTGAGATGATGTTCAGTTTCCAAAATTATCTCCTTCAGGTCTGTTACTGGAAACATCACAAACAGCATTTATCTATTGTAGAAGGAATTCATGTTTCTCCTGACTATTTTCCTGCGTAAATTACTGCTTCTATTTAAAAACATCCAGCTCTGTCCAATTCTCAGATCCAAGGAATCTGCTTTATGCCATTCTTCGTAGGCCATGGAAGACTAGTTAATCCCAATGGAGAAAAATTCCACTACCGTTTGTCTCTTGTTGCAATTCTTCAGTCTCTTTTTTCTGCTGTCCCAATTCACAATATATTTTTAGGGGCAAGGAAGTACAGGAAGAACAGCTGAGACTTTTTTCTCTGCAAGTAGTCTCTAATTTCTTTGTGGTCACTCCCCAGAGCATGGATTCTTGATTTATCCTCAGGTTCCAGTGCATCTCTTCAGGCACTTCTCAGCTGGAGACGGATCTTCTTGGGCTTGGGCTGTAAATCTCCCTTGCTATTCTGCTGGGACTTTCATTGGTGAAATTCACTACGTTTGCTAATGAATAGGGATAATGGATATTTATTGAATAGCTTTTCATTGTGCATTGATTATAGCACATGTCATTGTTTTTGTTCAGAAACTTCATGGATGCTTTACCGGAACATTAAAAAATAAGAATTAAAAAAAAAAAAAACCATGGATCAAAGATTGCAGCAGAGTTTAGAGTCAGATGGACAGGCAAACAATCTAGATAGATGTCACTTGGCACTAGATGACAGTAAGTTGCCTTATGCTGTTCACTGAATGATGGATGACAAATCTTATTGTTATACAGATGCTTAACTCACTGGTGTGCATTATAATTTTGAAGATGCCATCTGATTTGCAGAGATTAGTATGCTATACAGCTATAGATATGTTGCAGGCGGTAGGAACTGCAATTGGTTTATTTTTTCCTGTTGTTTGTTGCCTGACAGCTTTGACTCCAAGACCCATTCATTATAGCAAACTGAATTTATAGAGGTCCCGACTTTGGCTTTTGCTTCAGTGAAAAAAAACAGGTTCTCATTTATTGCATTTGCAATGGAGATATAATATGTCTAGCACCTACACAGAGATGTTCTTGATAGAAACGTATTAGAAGACCATGGAAAAGTCAACCGGCACTGAAAAATAAGAAGGAGATGGTAAGAGAATATTTGCCTACTGCTCACCTAAACATATCTTCAAGTTTGCTAATGTCCCCATTCAGCTTGGCATGGGCCTTAGAAGCACACTGTAATGGGGATAAATTCCCAAACAATGTGGGAAAGAACATCTGCTGAGGGGTTTATGTAATTTTCCACTCAATTTGTTCTGTCAAGAAGATAAAGTATTTCACTCCTTTGAAGAGACCAATACTATGGGTTAAAAAACTAAAACTTAAAATGGCACAAATTCAGTATGAAGCAAACTTTCTTTGTTAGTTTTGGTTTTCTCTATTATTTTTTCCTGTACTGAGTCACTTCAGTTTGCTTTTTTTCTCATCCTTTTATTTTCATCTCTCCTAGGACAAAACATACAAAGACCCAGGAAACAAGAAACATAACATCCCTAAACAACAAGACAGAACCATATTTCTCAAAACACTGGATGTGCCTCTACCAAAACACTCACACAATGGTTGAATGGCTGTTTGTTACCTTACTAGCTTTCATTGAACATTTGTCCTGTATTAAGAATAAAACAATAAAATTGCACCTTTAGAAATACAACCACATTCTAGAAGTACTCAAAATGTGTAAATTTGTGCTTCCTATTTTCTACATCAGAGCAGACCGAGGAGAAACGTTAAATGCTTAAAGCTAAAAGGGTTCTAATGCATTGTAGGCTTTTGATATAGTATTTCTAGGGTTCCCCAAACAGCACAATACAATTTATAAACTGTACTGAAAGCCTTCTCCTGTAGTGCAGTGGCTGTTATCACTGGTCTCCTTATTCATACTTCCTGTGGAGGAAATAGTTATTATCAAATAGGATAAATATTAAATATTATAAAATAATGCATCCTTTAATGCCTTTAGTATGAACATGTTGCTCTGTATCTGGTTCATTATTTTTGCTTTATTTACTTTGCTCATGTGATGCAAAGTAAACCCTTTAATAACAGAAAGATACAATATTAAAATTCAATATAGAAAGTGTTCAAAATTATATACTTAACTGACATGCAGTTGTTAAATACCTTTTAAAATTCCATGAGAGCAGCATGTTTCACTACTGCATGGCAGCAAATCTGAATAGGCTCACTGGTGCTAGGAAAGATGAATATGTGTCTTCACCCTTCTCAGAAATGTGTTTTACATTAATTCCTCAAAACATTTAAAAAGAGCTAAAAGTTTTTGTGTCAGATCAAGGACAGCATGAATACAAGGTCTAAAAATATTGAGAGAAACCAATGGGTAAGGTGTCCCAACAGCTATTTCTGTGTTTGTTTTCCAAGTTGGTTGAACCAGAAAGTATGGGGACTCACACAGGAGAGCATGTTGTCACATAACTCCCACATGAGACCCAGCTGGATAAATGTTTGAATCATAGACCCTTAGAGGTTCACAAACCTCTCAGTCAACTGCGAACTGTCCTCGCACAGCAGTACCTGAGCCATCTTGGTTTTGACAAGTGAATAGCAGAGGTTCTAGCGAAGCCGATGTTATACCGAATGCTTACAGATAGATTTGAGATGCCTGAAAAGCCAGGCATTAATTGCTGGGACTAAATCTCTGGATTCTCCAACTTCACCTCCTTGCTTCCTCCTCACTTTGTGATAATGGGATATAATATAATGGGGTTAGAGTTAAGTAAATTAAGAGAAAACAGAAAAATATACACAGATACAACACAAGCCATTTAAACTCTGCACTAATTCTTTTTTTTGTGGGGGGTTTGTGGGTTTTTTGGGTTTTTTTATGCCTCTCAACATTTATTTTAGATGTATATGTTTCAGTAACACAGTGTATATATCACCTGTAAGCTTCTATAGATTTTATATGTAATAGAGTAGATTAAATTACAAAAAGGAATAGCATATGTCCCTTTCCCATGAGCTCTAGTAGTGATCAACTTCTTCCATTTTGTAATTTGGGGTCATCAAGTGTATGATGGCTAATTCAGATTAGTCTGAGTTCCATTTCCCTCTTGCCATGTCCCTCCCTTATTTCACAAATTTTGAGCTCCTTGAGGTAATAACTGTTTTATTTGTGTATTTTAAGTGTACCATTGCTATTTAAGAAATGAATAAGAAATAATCTTGCAATCAGATTACTTTACAGCTCAGCAGGATTATAACGGTGTACACATACACACAAAGAAAAGGAAAAGGCACAATACTGTGTCAACCTTTGCAGGCAAGTTTCGTTAGCGAACTTTGGATGCAAAAATACAAAGAGAAATGATGCCTTTGGTTACATATGTACATAAGGATCACATTATTTACAAGTGTGAGTAGGATGATCTCATATAGATTACATTTTATTGTCACGATGTCTGCAATTACAGTGAAGAATATTGTTTTCTGTAAATAGATGAATATAGAAGCTCTGGGAAGTAATACTGGAACACTAAAGGAAGCACCTACAGAGACTTACTTAAAACAGTAAGGACAATCCTTTAGTGAATGGGAGGGGGATGTTGTACAACATGTAGAGATGGGGATACTGACAATGCCCTAAATGAAGAGAAAACACTTAACATTTTGCAATATTGAAATCTTAGGAAAACAATAAACTTCTCATTAAATTCAAAGTGACACGACAATTAGGGTCTTTGATATATTATCAGGACCCAATAATAAAAAGTCTGCAAACTGAAATGTTTTAGCTCTGTCCAGTTCCCTCCTCACCCCAACCACAGTAAAGCTATTGCCACTCCGTGATACGAACTTGGGTAAATTCTGCAACATGTGCCAGTGGGCCAGGCATGCCTGCAGCATACTCCGCTTTGCTGGAGAGGCAGCCAGCTTGCAGTGATCTTTGCAAACCATAGTGTGTTGCTAGCCTTTGGTGCTGTTACTGTTTGCAGAGGAAAAGAGAAGAAAGATATAGAAGAGAAAAAAAAGAAGCTGCAGGGTGTAGAGAGCGGTAATTTTCTCGTTTGTAATTTCACCAGTGACGCTGTCATTTGTATTCCACTGAGGACTCTGCCATTTGCCCAGTAGAATAAGACTAAGGCCTGTGGTGAAATGGGGTAATCTCACCAGTTTATTTTGTCTTTCAGGCAAGACGGCAAGAAGTGGGTAAAAACTATATTGCTGACAACGAATGTGGGCGAACTCCATTTGCTTGCATTTACCCCCCATTGCCTCACTGCCTAAAGCTGCCTCTGGTTTCAATCACGGTCAGTGTCACGGACCATATCTCTTTCAGGCACTCAATGACCTGGAACCAGTCTGGCTAGAAGATTAACTAAGCTCCAGTATGGAGACAATAGCTGAGAACTGTGTTTTTACAGCTTAGACCTGAGGAGGGTGAAACTCGTCTGAAGGGGAAGCGAAGTTTTTTGAAAACTGGCTTGAATCTGTGAACCCTCACAGAGCCTGAGGACAAGCGTGAGTCTCCCCTATGTCCTCAGTGAGTACAAAGAATGCTTCTTCATCCTGTCTTGTCTAATTGCAATTGCATCTTGACCGAACGTGTTTATATGTTCTTCTAATAGTAATAAAGTTAAAAAAAAGGCAACAAAAATGGGATGTTCACTTCGTGCCATACTCTTTAAGTTGCACAGATGATGGCAAAATGTAATAAAACAGACCAGCACAATATTTACTGCATTCCACCGTACAGTTCTTATATTAGGCACTCAAGTATTTGCTCGCTCAGTGAGCAAACTAGTATAAGAATGTAATGGAATAAAACTAATTACTGCTATTGACCCACGTAGAGTTGAAAGCCTAAACTGCAAATCTAACGTCTCCAACTAAAAATGCCCCTATTTTATTCAGCACACTGACTCTTCCTGAGTGTATTTGGTGTAATATCCATTTACTGACATAGACTGGCTTTTACTCTTTACTGGTTACAGTCCTATAGAAGCAGAGAGCTCTGAGAAAGGATTTTTAATTTTTTTTTAAATACATCAATCCGCAGCATTAAATTCCTGTGGCAGGTTCACTCTTCAGTCTGAGTGTATTATGCTTCTGGATACATACATCTCTGTAGCCCCATTGAAGGAATAAACTTACACTAGAAACCTAAAGTAGAATTCATAAAACAGAAGAAAGCCAATACTGTAATTTAAGACAGCTTTTGCCCTTCCGAATGTTTATTGTCAGGAATGAGGTATGAACAAAGAAAAAAGCCTTATATTTTCACTTTCATATTGCAGATTTAGTCTGCAGTAGTAGCAAGTAGAAAAAAAAAAGCTTTTTTATTCTGTTGTTTGTTAAGCTGCACAAATTTTATACCAAAATAATCAAAGAGCAACAAAGGTAGAATTTTTCACTGATAATGACACAAAAGATGCTTTGCACTCTGATACAGTTTTCTGTGTGCGCTTGTTTGTATTTTGTTAAATTTTACACAGTAGAACATATTATTAAAATTATGTTGTAATATATTTTAATCACACATTCTCTTAACACTAACTACTCCTACAAATAAATTATAAATCTATTTCATTCTGATTGTGTATTGGGTTTAAGAATATAGAAAAATTAATCTTGTGGAATTTTTCTCTCTCTGTTTTATGAAAAATGACATTTTCATGTCTGTCTGTCTCCCTATGGGACACAACAATTTGCACCACAAACACAATTCAGCATAGAACATCTGACTTGGGCAAAGGAATCTGACCTTAGATCCTTTTTTTTGGATACCACAGAGGACTGGGGACAGTATTAGCAGCAAGATCCACAACTGAACATACATTTTTCTTGAAGGTTTAAGTCCAATCTTGTGCTTAGTCCCCCACTGACAGACACAACACAAAGTTAAAGATGGGTTTCAAATTATGAGACTTAAAAGTATTTCAATGCTTGAGCATAAAAAGAAATAGAAGATGGAAATAGAGAAAAGCACAGGATCTCTGTGTTCCTTTCAACAGTTATGACTCATATTTAAAGCTGTGAGTAAGCAGTAATGTTCATAACCGTAATGGTAGATGTTTGTACCCCAGACTCACTCTGGCTGAATTGTTAGGAGTCAATTACTTCTTCAGTTAGGAAACCATCGGACACTTTCAGCAGGTCCAAAGAAACTATGTAGCAGTCCCACAATCTGGGGGCCGCTTTCTCTACTGTAACCCAGTAGCATTTCATTTTAAACCATGTCCATTAACTATAGTAAAAATCAATTTCATTAAACCCCTGAAAATGTTACTGTTTATTTAATTTAGGCAAACAGGCTGTGGCTTAAACAAACAGTTATGCCTTGGAGTGATAGCCAGGACAAGAATGGCTCATAACAAAGAACAGCAGAGAGGTGACACCTGATTTGGGCACATACTCATTTTCACAAGCTCTGAGACAAGACATTTCCTTCGTAGATAAAACCATAGTAAAAACAATGATGTTGAACATTTCATTGAACATCAGTTGCAATGAGAAAATTCAGCTTATGAACAAAGCAACTGTCATGTATTAACAAAGGAACCCTCATTTTCCTCTGTGTTGCTGACATCTCTTCCTGCAAAAAGACCCACCACAAGGCTATATATGGTTCACATGCCAGAATGAAGTGGTGCCAGAGGTCAACAATTTTAAAGCAGTTCACTCATTTAGAGAGTCTTAGCCAAGCATTACATCTTTTCTGCAGAATCATGGCCTTGTTGTAAAGCCCGGTTATGGTGAACCTGAAAGATGACAGAAGTGGAAGTTCTCAGACTTTTCTTTTCAGAATATATAATGTTTAAATGTTTAGGCAATGATTGGTATTGACTATTTGCATATCCTTTGCTGGGAAGGTCTAGTATATAAAACTAATCCCTTACCACGGTCTGATTCCAATCACTTCCTAATACTAGAGTCCACCCCGTGGAGTCTTCCAACAAAGAAGAAGAAATTTTGAAAAGAGTGAGTTGGTGAAGAAATGTAGAGAAACAAAAGGCTCATGGAAATGG
>VZSC01010569.1:203165-220540 GCA_013398225.1 Steatornis caripensis
GCTCATGGAAATGGGCTAGACAAAATTATATTTACAGAATTCTAGATAACAAAAGTATGAGACATATTACTCTTCATTTGCCTAATACTGTCAGCTAGGGTTTCATGAAAGTAGCATTTCAGGCTTTGTTTTCATTTTATCTCAGAATTCTGTTCCCAGTAGGAAAAATCAACCTTATACCCCCAAAAAAGTTAACCTTACAAACTCAAATTTCTCTTTCAACTAAAGAAAGTGTGTGGTCTTTAATGCCATGATACAAATGATATGGCCAAGGTAATGCAGGAAGCTGACAGCAGCATAATCAATTAAACCTGTATTACCCAAGCCTCAAACCTTAACGTGGGGATGATTCTGACTTTATATCTATATTTATGATAAACAGCTTTGAGAAGTTCTGCACACTAGGCAAAAGGTATAGCGCAGCTGATTCTGGATTGTGTCACTACTTTGGACAGATATTTTCTGTGTTTTGAATCAGAGGATATTGCTAAGAGTTTTGCTTATATTTGCGTGAAAAGGATATAGCAGATACTATCCTCTGTCTGTGTCTATGTGTAAGCAAGAACTCATTAAAACTAGAAAGCATTTCAGGGAATTAGGTGCTCCAGTCTCACAGGATTTTAACAGGAACTGAGTGACTAACTTCCTGAGATATCATTTTTACCTAATAATGCACTTGACTGTTATAAATTATCTTCACACGCTTAAAATCTGAATAGTTTAAAATACTGTTTTTCTCCAGAGGGCAAGTGAGTTCTTTTATATCTTTTTGACCAAATGAAAGGTTAACTTTACACAAATCTGCAGACAAAATCACCAATCACAACAGTGTGCTTTCCTAGCATACGTGTGTGATGAACCTCTAATAAGAGAAAAATCCTTTTTATTCAGTTTACTCTCTCTTCATTTGGCTTATTGGCCATATCAAGTTAAATGTTAATTGCAGGCTACAGAGAGGTTACTTATCCCTTTGTAATCAAATATCTCATTCATTAACTACCTATGGAACAAAGTATCTGCTGTTGAAGATTTGACTGGATCTTTTGTTTTCATAGCAACAAGAAGATACCACCAACCAGAGTTAAACATGGAGAAAAATATTGTTTTTACTTTAAAAAAAATACATTTTAAATAAGAATGTTAAGCCACAATTAAAAAAAAATCAAAGACATATTCAAGAAGACTTTTAGTTTTATGAAGAGTTTGGGGATTCAATAAATCCACAGAGATTAAAAATACCTTTTTTCCCTCACTCATTATTACTTTCTCATTATACATCGACTTACTGTGTGACCTTAGGCAATTAATTTACTCTCTAGCCAAAATTTTCCAACCTGAATATGTAAAATTAAACATGTGAATCTATTTTTAGGTGCTAAAATAAATGGCCTGGTTTTCAGAGGTCATTTGTACCCCAAATATTCATTAAGTTGACAGGGGCTCTGCCTGCCCTTTGCCTCTGAATAACTCTTTACTTCTTGTGTGCATTAAGTATGGATTTGGATGCTTAGTTGCTGGTATCATGTTGACAAATGCTATTCTCAGGCTTCTCACACAATGAGGTATGGTGTGGGTATACCTGAGCTAGCAAGACCCGAGCAAAATATATTTGAACAACTCAGTATTAGTCAGGGTCGAAACTGATGCTAATGCACTTGCAAGTCTCAGCACAGGACTCCCCAAAGATTTTTCTGGCAAAGTTCAAATGTCACTCTCCTCACATAGTAGACATGTCCAAACAGATTTAATTTCCCTGGATATAAACTTGTGCGCTTCATTTAGGTGCTTAATTTAGATATTGATGCACAAAAATGTGCTTGGCCCTAGAAGGGGGCTGATGAGGAGAGAGTGCCTCTGAAGACACCCAGAGGGCAATTCACTCCACACTATTTTAAGTGTCTATCTTTCCACTGAGAGTGTAGAAAATTAATATAAAATGTTAGGTGCTTCCATTCACTCAGGATCCAGAGTGTTTTAGCCCTCTTCTGAGAAAAATATCTGATAAAGATGACACTGTCTTATGCTTAATAGTCTAGTGGTTCGAGTGGTCACTAAGGAAACAAGAGGTTTTCATTCCCAGCCTGGATAATCTTACAGCGGGCTGAATCCACCTCTCCTATAACCTATGAGAGCGACATAACCACCATGTCATGAATAATCCAAATGAAGTACTTACTGTTCCTTCTCCTGAAGCTGAGCTGCTGCGTAGCCAGGAATGCAAAATTCATTACTCTGAGAAAGCAGCAGGTAAATGAGTGTCTGCTTGTAGTCACGGGGATACATCTGAGAGGAGGACATCTCCAGCTTTCAGCCTCCTCTCGTGGAAGTCAAACACATCTTGGGCAGTAAGAGTGGAAAAATAGAGGGAAATGTGCCGTCCTGAGGTCCCCATTCATATACCACTCTCTTTCAAAGACATGCTTTCTCATGCATTCTTGCCTGCACTCAGCTTTAGAAAATCACACCAATTCAGAGTACTTCATGATTTCCTCCTTAGCAAAGTGTCCTTGACACAAGTATCATTCCTCTAAGGCTAAGAAGAGTATAAAACTTCCAATTCAGAGATTTAATTCCTTGTTTCTAAAAATGAGATGGGAAAAAAAATGTAACTTTTGGAAAGTAAGATATTTTGGGCCAGGATTCAGCACTCTGTGAATTCAGAAATGTTAATGATTAGCTTGTACATTGGGTGAGCAGTCCCTTCATGGAGAACAATTCTTACCTGTATTTGCCATATATCCAGGTTTAAATCTGCCTGGGTTGGTTTCCAAGGTATTTCTCAGACTTCTACTGCAGAGCACAACCTTCAAACATAGTAAGCAGGATGGGATGGCACAGGTCAGGCTCTGAATGTCATGATGTTAATCAACATTTTGACTTCATTGATTAAACAATCTCCCTGCAAATGGGTCTAGGTATAAAACTGCAATCAGTAATAGATGTTTAGAGTCAGATGTAATTCCAGTAGCTTCAGTGTTTGCAGGTCCAGCCTGAGGATAATCTGTAGTACTCGCAGTTCAGCTCCCACTGTCCCTCCTTGGCAAGAGCTCATGATTAAAGCTGTCTTTTATTCTTGCTTTGCTTCTACACCAGCATAGTTCAAAGTTGACTTGATTATTTATGAATAGAGAAGGAGAGAGAGGACGTAACAAATATAACTTAACTCTAGGTNGTAGTACTTGCAGTTCAGCTCCCACTGTCCCTCCTTGGCAAGAGCTCATGATTAAAGCTGTCTTTTATTCTTGCTTTGCTTCTACACCAGCATAGTTCAAAGTTGACTTGATTATTTATGAATAGAGAAGGAGAGAGAGGACGTAACAAATATAACTTAACTCTAGGTATAATTATTAGAAGTACACACTTTCGAGAACTTCACTAAAAATAGTTCAGTCCAGGATATTCTATGCTTCATTCACACTTGACATACTGTAAACTTGAAATTAGGAGAACAAATGTGCAGTTTTTCTTGCACCATTTGTTACTTAACACTTAACCCATATGCAAAGTTTAAGTTTTTGGCAGATCTTTATATATATTTTCAGATGCATGGGATAACTTTGAGTCCAACAACTTAGTAGACTTCCAGTATTTCTATCCGTAATCCTGCAAGTAGAGTTTTGACCTGTAATTTATTTGATGAAGCAATTGAAGCATTTACCTCTGTACACATCTGATAAATGGACACAATCAGGTACTTAGGTATTTAAAGAGATCAAGTGAAGCAACAATTTACTGGTATGAAATAGACACCATAAAATAATAATAAAAAGTAATGCTTAATGTTATGTAGCTTCACTCAGTAACCACAGAAATTCAATGTGTTGAAAATCTATACATAGCTGAAGGGTATAAATTTCAAGGGCAAATGGGATTTTATATGGTTTATGGAGTAAAGCAATAAGAAGTATAAATAAATAAATAAATAACTCGATTAGGAAAAATAGGAAGACTACAACAAAAAGATATGAGATACAAACTTGCAGTGGTAAAAAAATCTATGAAATGATGGTATTTTTTTAAAAGTAGGAAAATATGTTACAATATGTCAGTTTCTACGTAAGGGACTGGACCCTGGGCTCCTGAGCAGAGAGGAAGGATCATCTCCCCTGACTTGGCAGCAATGCGCCCCCTCACGCAGCCCAGGATGCTGTGTCTTTTTTGTTGTAAGGGCACACTGCTGGCTCATGTTCAAGTTGTTGTCCACTAGGAACCTCAGGTCCTTTTCTGCAAAGCTGCTTTCTAGCCAGTTGGCTCCCTGCACTTACTGGTGCATGAGATTATTCCTTACACGGGGCAGGACTTTCTATATCCCTCTGCTGAACTTCATGAGATTTCCCTTTTTGCTAGTTGTCCAGCCTGTCCAGGTCTCTCTGGTGTATCAAGCACTCTTCCTAATTTTGTACCATCTGTAGACTTGCTGACAGTGCACTCTGTCACATTGTCCAAGTCATTAATGAAGATGTTGAACAGTATTGACCCACTTGTGACCTGCCTCTAAATGGATTTTGTGCTGCTGATCACCACTCTCCGGACCTGTTTGTTCAACAGGTTTTCAATCCATGTTACTGCCCATTTATCTAATCTAATTTGTCAATTTATCGATGAGAATGTTGTGGAAAACAGTGTTAAACACCTTATTAAAGTCAATATAAGCAACATTCACCTCTCTTCTTTCACTAGTCACCTCAATATAGAAGGTTATCAGGTTGGTCAAACATGACTTCCCTTTTATAAATTCATATTGACAACTCCCAATCACCTTCTTGTCCTTCATGTGTTTGGAAATGTTTTCCAGGATTAGTTGCTCCTCTACCTAGGTAGGGATTGAGATGAGGCTGACTGGCTTGTAATTCTTCAGATCTTCCCTCTTGCCTTTCCTGAAGACAGGAGTGACATTTGCCCTCTTCCAGTTTTCAGGAACCTTTCTAGATCACCAATACCTTTCAAAGATAAAACAAAAGCGGCCTCACAATGGCATCATCCAAATCCTCAGCACTCATAGTTGCACCCGCTTAGGCCCATGGACTTATATATGTCTAGCTTGTTTAAAGTTCCATGACCTGATCTTCCTCCATTGAGAGTGAGTGTTCCTTGTTCCAGATTCCACAAATATTACAGTATTCTTTGTTCTTCTCTTATTTTCTGATGAACAGGCAATATTCTTACACGTACACCATAATTTTAGTGTGTATTCATTACCTATCTATTCTACTTATTGGTAAAAATTCTTTGAATTTCATGGAAGGTCACTGGATTAGTATTTTGTTTTAGTTGTACTAGAAGCCTCTTGGTGTATAAAAAGCTTGCCATGTGCCATTTTTGGCACATGGGGGAGGTCTTATGAGGAAATATCAAGGCGCATATTGTAAAGTAGTGAAGAATTATGAGACAGAAAATGAAGACAGGGAGCTAAATCCATCAAATAAGACATAGGAAAGGGTAAGTAGATAGATGTACTTATTTTAATAAATCCCAGGAGAAAGCCAATTCAAACCTGTTTCTGACACTTGAAGACAGCAAAAGAGAAAATGGCAAAGCTTTTCTGCCTATTATTAAAAAGACAAAAGAAAAAGAAAATGGTTGTTCTTAACTATACACTGACAGAAAATCTACCTAAAACGCTTTCCTGGGTTTACTGTGAAGGAAGACAGGGTTTGGAATGCCAGATAAGTGATAAGGAATAATTAGTAATGGAGTCTCTGGACTATTAAAAGGCTCGGAAGCCAAATATAAGCAAAGTAAGCATTAAGAAATGCATAGTCTTATGAAGAGTTACTAATAAGGTATTCACTACATTGCAAAGGATGATTTCTGTCAATTGGCATACTCTCTATAAACAGACTTTACATAATTTTATTAGATTCTTATTATTTGCTCCCTGCTTCACCAGATTAGTGAAATACTAATCAGGGTGAAACACAATAGCTCTCTAATAAATATGCACAGTATAGGAAAAGTAGCTATAAGGTAATGTCTCTTGCAAAAGAGCAATTTGAATATGCATTTCTTGGGAAGTCTATGGTCAATTTTACTTTTTATTAAAATATTTTCCATAGCTTTTTAACAATTCCCTTTTATCAAAGATTTTTAATTTATTGATGAAAACCAGAGCCTAAGGTAGAATAATAAAGAAGTTAGTTTTTTCAAATGAAAAGAAAAAAATACTATTATAAATAATTTTTTAATCCCTCAAATATCCTTATTATCTAATGCAGCAGAAGGCAAGCAAAATGTTTCATTTTAAATAAATTTAAAAGTCATATTTTTAAATCCTACAAAAAAATCATGGACTTTTTTTCATTAAGCTCTGGTATTTGTATGCATAGATGAATGTTTCTGTGCTAAAATGTCATAATGATACATCTGAATTCACATATATTCAGTGGCCAAGAAAATGCTAGCTGTCTATTTTAGCCTTACAATTGCTTCTTTATGCTCTGGATAAAGTCATAGATGGATGAGGAAAAAATAGCACACAACATTTCACAAAAACCAATCATAAAAAAAACAGAAAATTGTACTTATGATGGAAACCAGTCCTTAAACAATGTTAAGAAGCTGTTGACTACTTCAGATGCTGTGTCATTAGTTTCTTTCATTTTAGAAGCCTTTTGCTTAAGAGTTTGTCATAGTAGTTTGAAGATTGAACCTCCTCTGGATATCCAGGTGCCACAACAAAACATGATGATTCATGAAATTGCATAGCATTGAACTACAGTAAAAAAAGTCAGCTAGCAATCTTCTGTGCCTGAATGACCCAACAAGGCCCAGCTCTCCTTTCCCCTCCTAAGAAGTGTAATTCATTAAAAGAGCAGAATGAAGAAGCCACACACTAAACAAGGAGGACAAATTAATTATAAATTTAAGTTAAAAATAATTAAAATTATTTTACATTAGAAATATTCTATTTATTCCACATAGGGAGTATTTGAAAAGGAAAATTGCGAAACTCCCTCATATCAGAGGCCAGCTGCCATGAAACATAGCAATAAATAACTCCTAAAGAGTAAATTTCATCTAAATAGTTGAGTTTTCACACTTCGTCTGAGTTAAACCGAAACTTGAAGGGTGTTTGTGTATTTTATTCTTCTTAATGTAAAATACATAAGCACTGCGAGGATTCCTCAGCAGGAGAATGTCTGCCTCACTTGATAACTGATCAGAAATTCTCATTGCTACACCACTCTTGCATGCCATTTAAATATTGACTAAAGAGGTGATATCTGGCCCCCTCAGAGTGTTGTCTCTGGTCAGAAAGCCTAGTAAGACTTTCATGGGCCTGGAAAATATGGATCTGACCTTTGTCCACTGGCTGAAGGGGACCTAGAAATCAGGTCTTTAAAATTCTGGAATGAGTGTCCTGATCATGGGCCTGAAAAACAGGTGGCATCTCATCTTTTTTTGAAAAAGAGGAGATTTAGTCCGATGTACAAAAATACACAATGTCAACACACAATGATGGAAGCAAATAGTACAAGTGCAAATACACATTCTCACTTCACCGTTAGTTATGCTTACATGTTTTCACATCTCAGAATTACTGTGAAATTGGGTGAAATATTTAAGTAGTCAGCATGCTACAGAAATTAAGGATGACGCTAAACTCTCTTATCGAGATGCCTAATTTCACAGTACCTGACTGAAATTTTAGGGGCTTGACCTAAGGGCACAAGAATCATTCCACCTAACTTAAAGTCCTGATAGTCAATGAAGAGAGACGAATGCTTCCAGAGGAAATTATTCACCCTTTTTGCCTTAGACAGCAATTTTAGGATGGGATACATCACACTGTGGGAGAACTTACATTATTTCCTAAATGGTGTTTAGGCAGATTAAAGTAGACATTGAACATTTTTAAACTGCTATTCAGGAAGACCTTGATATATACCTCTTCCACTGAAAATTTAGGAACCTAAACAGAGGTTCTTAACCAGAGGAAACTGAGTTCTTTCAGCTCTGAATTTAGTCTCTCTATTTCTAATGGACTATGGTACATTACCTCCTGTAGTCTAGTGATTCAAATAGCCAGCCAAGAAGATGAAAAGTCTGCATTTTAGGTGCTACTCAGCTTGAGGAGATGAACTTCAGCCTCAAAGTAGTGGAATGTTTCCCAAAACCTAGACATTTGTGAAATAATCTGTCCCTCTTCTTTGAACTAAGTATTCTGCTGGAGACTTTATACATGAGACTGATGTTAGAAGTTTTACCCCTAGCCAAGGGAGTGTTTCACTTGCCATATTGGTGTCAGATTTCCTTTTGTTTCCTGGTAGTGTCTTCTACACTTCTCTTGTGCCCAAGACACTCTTGGCGACACTCACAGTTAGAAGTGTGGTAACATTCTTGATAGGAGGGAAATGTTGATCCCCTCAGCTCAAACAGTATTTAGAGTACTGACTCCCATCTTCCCGAGTGAGTCCTCAAGATCTTGCACTATTATACAGAACTTTTGCACTACTACTGTTCCTGATCATGCCTATCTTATCCAAGCTGGGTTGATTTCAGATGTCCATCCATCTAAGCATAGGTGTTGATCTTCTCAAGACAAGCACATCTGAGAATGACTGGGTGTTTGTTTTCATGTACCTTGGAGGCTGGATAGCGAATCATTAAATTAATTGGATGCCTATTGTACTGATAATGTTAGTAGACAGTATACAGGCAGGCTGGCATACTGGTTGCTATTAGGTGAGTTTTAGGTGGTTAAATCCCAGTCTAAGTAGAATTTAGATAATCTCTCTCTGCAATTTTTATTATCATTGTCAGTTATAGTAAAAATATAGCTTTGCCATGAGGCTTAATTTCTTCATCACAGATCTGAATGTCATCCTACATGATTTATCTGCTTATGTCAAGTATTTACCACAGGCAGTTGAAATCTTGTTCACCAAGTTCCTCAAAGTATATGCTTAAATCACCAAGTTCTTTTATTGGGTGCTCAAATGAATTGTGTTTTACGCTATGCTTAGTCAGAGAGCTGAGTCAATACCTTGTTGTAAAATCATGCTGTTTAGTTTAAATTGTATCATGGGATGCAGATGTGTAGTCCTCTCTTGCCTGTTTGTAACAAACAGACAGGAGTTTCATTTCCTGAACTGTGAATGAGGTAATAACAGCCATTTTCATTACACAAAGGAACAAAACAATATATAGAAAGAGGTCCTGTCTGACAGGTAAAGCAATAGGTAGATTTTTAAAAAAATATATCTACTGACAGAAGAATATTGAAAAATTAAAATCTTCCTCCTTTATACTGCTGATCATCTGTCGATGACCTCAGCAAACTGATATAATACAATACTAAACGTCATGACTTAGTTGTATCTGCAGAAATTCAAAAATTTTCTTAACTGATCCAAGCGTAATAAAGTAATAATAATATACTAACAGAAATTCATCTCCAGCAATTTCTTAGTGACATATATTTATTCTTTTCAAGAGTCTGATTATCTAATCAGTGTTGTTATGATAAATTATAATGGTTTAAACTACTGTGACAGCAACATCTTCTTGTAATCTCATTCCATCACATTTCTTATATTACACAAATCAGGCAAAGATTAAGAACAAATCATGGTACAGGGTCCTCCAAATCAAGGCACTGACTAGAGTGTTGGATATCACAAGAAATGGAAGCTCTTGACTAAAATAAGGTAAACCTGTTGGAATAAGAGCAAATATCACCCTATCTGTGCACAGCTTCAAGAAACCATGATTTTAGTAATAGATACAAAAAACTATGCAAAGGCATACATCTTTCTTCTATAAAGGAGGCAGAAATGATAGGACTTTTCCCCTTCTAAAAACCAGATTAAACAAAAAGTAAAAAAATCCACCAATAGTTCTTTCATTCTTTCCTGTGCCTGGAAGAAGAGAAGAACTTAGACACTGAGGAGAAAAAAGAAGAAAAAATGCAGATACTGAAATTGATATATTAGAAGAATTCCTTCTTTCTAAAGTTACAGCTTTCAAGATTTCTGGATTTTGAAACAAAATACTTGAGATGTCTAAATATAAAAATGCTAGCAATAATGAAAGAACATATTGTCACCTTAAGACACAGGAGGAATACAAAGCAAGGACTCCTAATAAATTATGATCTACTGAAGACAAATTAGAAATAACAAGCTTGAGATGTCAATGATTATAACCAATAATACTATATCCTGATACATCCTCTACAGAAGGATATTGATTAAAACAAATATTAAGCATTTTTTTGTCCAAAGTTAAAAATTGGATTATTGTACCTCAGTTCAAATTAATGAATCATACTTGGTGCTATGGCAGCAGTAAGAGAGTTACGAGAACACAATTCTTCACAGATTTACACCAAGACAGTGGTATGATTCATGCAGATAGAATGTAGAAATATTTCTCACGTATATCATATCTATATAAAATAGATAACATATCTGAAACATCTCTTAAAATCCTATAGTACTACTAGCTCTGCAAAGTATGCATGTTAATATCTTACCATTATTATTTTGCTTAAGATACTCATTTGGGTTCAAATCTCGCTTTCAAAAATTTTCTGCATCCTGGTGTTGAAGATCTTAAACTTTTCCCATTACCATTTATTTTTGTCACCTGCGAGACTGTATGTCTATGGTACATTCAAATAGTACACTTAGTTGCTCTTGAATTTCTTGAAGCTGAATAACACAGCATGCTTGTGTCACTTACACTTTTTCAGACACTAAATATGTTTCTTCATCTTGCCGTTGAGCCTACGTCTCTCTGTATGTTGTTACTAAGCCACACAATCACCTTGAAGAAGCATGCACTAGTATCCCACATATTATTATTTCCTCTGCTGTGTAATACGTTGGCATACCAACTTTAATTTTTGAAAAAACTATTAAAAGATGTTGTTTGTGAGCATCAGGGCACTGTAGAAAGACCTACAATGGGAAAATTGAAAAGACAGTCTTACAGAGGTAATCAACATTCCTTTGGTGGCTTTTTCATGTTATTGTACTCAGGAAGGTTTTAGTATGTTTATCCGTTTTTGTAGACTGGCTCATCCAAATGTTTCTCTAACTTCGTGAATATGTCAAAGGCCCTCTGTGGGAATGCTGTGGGAAATATGTAGAATGACCTGCCTATAAAGAACAAGAAAAACGTCACAGCATGAGAGAGCATGGAAGTCAAAATGTAGTATTTTCAACTACATTTGTGACAATTAAAACCACTGAAATAGGAATTCTGTGTTCACAGAGTAACAGTTGCACTTCTACTTTCATATTCTAGTTAAAAAAATTAATTTCAATAGTGCCAGGTAGTCAGCAGTTTAAAAATGTATTATGGTATAAAAAACATACAAGAATGTGCAAGGCTGTTTCCATTTACACATTTTTCACTACAAACTTACATAAAAAAATTATCTTTGTTCTGGCTTCTGTTGGTTGGTACCTTCTAACAAATAGAAGGGAAAATTTTCTGCCAGACAGCCATGTGGAATCTCTAATGACATTATGTGATGACCTGCCAAAACTGTCACTGATCGTTGCCCTTAACTGTGAAGGAAATACTACCAAATACTAACAACAATAGAAACCACTTAAAGTTAGGTTCTGCTTCCTGAGACTGGTACAAGAGTTGCTCTATGTATGAGAAGTGTGGCACGAGATAGTAAGTGCTTAAAAACAAAACAAAACAAAACAAAACTAACAAACACATTTCAATTTAATTCAAACTAAAGATGTAGTTGAGTATATTTCTGATAGTCTACCAGATCACCAGAAGTAATTTTTGAGCATCAGTTAAAATCAGGAAAGCTGATTGGCAGGTTTGCCACAACTCTAAATGCATTTGATAGGAAAGGTAGGTCCTTAATTTTAATTATATCTAAGCTTGGAAAAAAAGGCAATTTATACAACTAAAAATGTATTGTAAATCACAGAATCACAGAATGGTAGGGATTGGAAAGGAACTCTGGAGATCATCTAGTCCAACCCCCCTGCTAAAGCAGGTGCATAAATACATAATTTTTCCTCCTAAGTAAATGGAACTATGGTAATCTCTGTGGCAATCACACAGCTATAGAAGCAAAAAGTTAAAAGCCTCATGTGATTTATACAGCTTTTTAGATAAACATTAGCTCCTGCTCAGTAAACTTCACAGATCCAAGTCTATGGCCTAGAATACATGTCAAAACAGGTAATGGTCTGGTCTGTCATAAAGAGGAGAAGGTTTTTAAAGAATAAAGAAGACTTTCTCAGGGACTGTAGTAGCCTCATGATGATGCAAACTATACAGCTTTTCCGTGAAGCGCCATGAAGACGCTACGTGTGCTACATCAGGTAGTGCCAGCTGCCACCTTGGGCTAGAAATTTCATAATTGCCTGTTCCTCTTAAGCAAACAGTGTCCTCAGATTCTCTGTTTCCTTTCAGTGAGTTTCTCATAATATTCTTCATTTCATTTACTGTTGAAAGTCACACACAAGAGCTTTAAATTAACTGTTCTAGTTTAGCCAAAATTCATGGGTATTTATGCATTTGAAGAGAGCACAGACCTTAACTGACCTAAACCTCTGGTTTTGTTACAGGGGAAAAAAATGATATAGGTTGACTTACCAATAACAGCTTGTCTCCTGCTTTTAAAACATTATCGCGTTCATTGTTGTGTGCACAAAATGCTTATATTTCCTCACTAGCATGCACTGCTTAAAAGATTCTTTTCTTATCTATTTCAGTTCTTATTTATGCAGTTTGCAGCAAAACCAGGAAAAGATACAAGAGACGAATTCATTTGTTTAAATTCATTCTATCAACAGACCATGAATTACTGACATATTACATACTCAATATTGTGAAAATAATTCCAGTCACATGCTGTATGTCTTTTTCATTATTCCTTATAGAAAAATGAACTGATGGAAATGGAAAAAAAGGATTTACCAATATAATGTCAATTCAGAAGAACTACAGTCAGTTTTGAAGGACATCGAGTTCACCTCAACACACAACCCATCCACCATAACCCAGTAAGCCTGAATTTGACACGTAATTCTTTTGCTACCACTTCAGGAAAAGTCCATAGATAGGATTTATCTCACCTTATTTCAGATGTGTACAGTGTTCATGTCTACATCTGAGCTAATCTCCCCAAGAACCCTTTCTCAGCAGTGGATTCAGCAGAAAAAGACACCCTAGGGCACTATTCATCTGGCCTGTACTAGAAATCTACTATAAACTGAGATGAACCATTCCAAATAAACACTGAATTTCAATTCATTGATTGAAGAAACACCAAAGGGTGCCTGACACAATAGTAGGTAGTATTAAACCTATCCTGCATATACACACAGGAGAAACCCATCCTGGACAAGATATATAAAAGGAATTAATAATTGGGAATGTATCTATTTTGGATGACTGGCCAGAAGATCTGGATTAGGGTTGAGTGTCAAGGAAGCTAGTGCTTTTTGTCTGATGACTAGCTTCTTGAACACAGATTTCCAAATCTTGAGAGGGCAAGGTCCTGAGCAAGCTGTTTGACCCTGCTTTGAGCAGAGGGATGGAGCAGACGAGGTGCAGGAAACACTTCCAACTAAAATTATTCCACAACTCTGAAGTGTCCCAGGTCTGGATCCGCCAAACTGAATCTCCAAAACTGATCTGTCTCTTCTGGAAACGTTTCCCTCAAACTCTTGCTTGTTGTATAAGTGGTGTTCTGTGTGTTGATCTCTTTAGAAGTGGGTCTTGAATAAAAAAATACTCTTGCTGAATGTCATAATGAAAACATAGAATCTCTGCTAAACATATTGGCGATTCCATATGAAGATGACCCTCAGATCTAATCTGTGCCATCTACACAACATTGTAAAACAACAGACAGTCTTTGCTAGTGGTATCTGATTCTGTATTTTAATTTAAATGCAGATGACTTTTTTTTCTTTCTTTTAAGAAAAGAAAGTTTCAGCAGGCAGAAATTGTTGGGGGAAAAAAAAATTACTCTGTTTCTTTCCTTATGGGAAACCTTTTAATAACTCAGCTAGACTCAAAATCTTTAAGAAATATGGACCTTTCACACTCAGGATAAAAACCATAATACTTACTCCTTACTAGTGAAGTGTATTAATTGTAGATTCAGTGTGACATGATGGTCATTAAGGTCCTCAGGAGCTGTGCTATAAATGCCAGGAACTGTTGTCAGAGAGTTAGAGGCTTGTTTCATACAGAGTATGGTAACTGTATCCTGTTTTCTGTCATGTTGTAGAGGTCCAAACATGAGTTTACTTGTTTATATATGGTAAAGAAGAACTGAAATACACGTATTAATATATGCGTAGTGAGTATTACCACTGTATATGTATGAAATACAACTTTATTAGCCCTGACACCAGTACCTAATCACCCTCAAATAATATTTATGTACTTGCCTTGTTTATTCTGCTATCTAAAAAACCACACAGAAAATAGAAGAAAAAAATTAAAATAGAAAGACAACAGTAAAATATCAGCAAAAATATAATGTCCTTAAAGGATCATTTGCGCTGGTGATCGTGTTCCCAGATGCTTTCAGAAAGACATACTCTTGGCTGTTATATTTGCAAATCCACTGAGCTGCTACAAGGAAGTGTAGTATGTCACCAGTTTTCCTGCACTCTAGTATTGTAGTCGATTGTGTGTCTAAGTGCTCACACAGCCAATTCATTATAAAATCAGGCTAAAATTTACATTATGCAAATAAGCTTACTAGCCCATTTTGAATTACAGCTATACTATGTTGCACAATAAACTACTCTATAGTGACATGCTACAGACTTTTTATTCATTTTCAGATCTTATGGTAAGCCAAAACTAAGCAGAAATAATTCACCACACAGGTATTTCAATGAAACTGAATGAATCATTTTAAAGGATCAAGACCTTCTTCTCAGCATTAGAGCATGGAGATTATCTTTATTCTAGAGAGCTAAAACGAAGTCATATTACCTAAAGCCCTCAGATTACCTGCATTTAAATTTCTCGTCACAGTTCTTTAAAATGTCTTGTTAGCAAACTGTTCAATTATATTGAACATCCACATATCTTATATTGGAATGCATATAGATTGTCTTTTGCTTTAAAGTGAAAATACAAGAAAGAGAGTTCATTGCAGTGAAACGTTAAAACTAGCGAGGCATTATGCCCATTCACTGAGTTAAACTTGATTCTGGTCTGAGACAAATATTGTTCAAATCAGAGAGTAGTCATAAGTATTTTTTTAAGGTTCAGAATTTGTCTCTGAACCAGGTATTTGTTTGTTTGTTTGTTTGTCAAAAAGCCCTAACAATCTTTAAAATAACATACACAAATTTTGCAGTATGACAAAATTCCCACTAAAGTTAACAAATATTTCTGGTTGTGCATGAGAGACAGAATAAAAAGAAAGACAAAGACTGTTGGGGTTTTTTTTCTTTCCTGAAAATGAAGGAAGGAAATAGTTGGCATCCAGTGATCTTTATTCTGAATAAAGGACAGAGTAAACTTTCCCTCTCTTTTTTCTTACTCTTAGGTTTTAGAACTGTAGTCAATGCCTTATATTTTCCTTTTCTGCTCTTTACTTCCCATTACTTTGTGAAAATGTATTTTAAATGTGTTAATCCTATTATTCCCAGAGTCTCAATAAAACACACTTTCCGTGTGTTCACTGAGGAATATCTTATCTTAATGTTATAGTTTAACCACTGGACAGTAAAGAGGTTTACAGACTATACTCTCATGTTTGAGGACATTATGGTTGTTATGTGACTTTGTTTTCTTACTGAGCAGTAAAATTATTGAACTACATTCTCTACTTCGGCATGCTCTTGTATAGAGGAAGGAAAATCAATATACACCATTGAAACAAAAAGTAAGTGAAGACCAAATTCAGTCAGTGTGCTTAACTCATGGAAAGAGTTAAGACTCTGTAGAACAGTAAAAATACTGTTAGATAATTTTTCTTATAGTACAGGGTCCTGGTAATCTTGGTCCTTAGATATAAGGCAGTAAAATTACAGCTGTAGAATGAAAGCAATCAATCCTTCCAGAGTACTCATCATTTTTAAATGTCTAAAGGTGTTACATGATTATGCTATGAAGTCACTGAATGATTTCAGGCAAAAATAAATCAGTATTTGAAAAGCAAATGCAATAGATGACAATAAGAGACAGGCATCAATTTTTTTGTGAAATGCATGCCCAAGCAAAGTTGTATTTAGGATTAACTATGGAAATAAAAATCCTAGTGCAAATGTGAATTTTATCATCTTGAAAGTCAAAAGGGAATTATCTAATTCTGCGACCTAAACATTACGCAAAGTCTGACCTAGTCATCTGGGTTCCACACAGAGTGAGTAGAAAGGGACAGATGCTCCACCTTATTTGATGCAAGTGTGGATGTTGAAGATACATACTACCTGAGGATGTTTCACTCCTCATATCCCTCCATTTACTTTTGTGAGACAACTAGCTGAGAAATCTAGATAGTTAAAGTTGTGTGACAAGTCTAACAGCCAAAGCAAAGAAAATTTTACTTTCTCACTAAAACCAAGAAACTCTTTGTACATTTTAAGTAAATATTCATCGAAATCAGTCCATTTGATTTATATTTTGATCAACTGACAGCTACAAGCTTAACAAAATCTCTTTGCATGTCAAAATGCAAAATTCCCTTGTTATCACACAAGCACAATTGAACTTTTTTTGTTCTTTTTTTTTAACTATTACAGACAAATGAACATGTCAGATCTTAAAACTACATACCATCCATACATTTTTTTTTTCTTGTTCTCCCTCTCCCTACCTTCCTCGTCCCTAAAAAAAATAATATAAAAAAAAACATTTTTTGGACAATTAGTTTACAGCTGTGACACTCCTAGTTGCTGGCTTGTGGTCTGGGCAGCAGCAGCTCAGAGGCTTTTGGTGCTCCAGGGGGTCTGCGGGATGGCGAAGGGCAGTGGCATGGGAGCTGTTGAGCCCTGAGAAGGAAATCAGAGTGGCAGCAAGGGAAAGTGTCAGTGCAGAGGGGGTGCAGAAGTGGCCCTGGCCCACCTGGGGAACTGGTCCAGGTAGGCATGGTTACGAAAAGAGCTGCACACACACCCAGGTTGCTGCTGCTTGATCCGCTGCATATTTTGAATATCTCCTGATGATAAGTGAACCGTGCATAATGTGGGCCTGGTAACTAAAATCAGCATCCTTTCAGCACTGTTTTTGTCAGATTACATAGTTCAGAGCCTCCCTGACAGTCAGTCATCCTTATCNAATTTTTTTTTCTTGTTCTCCCTCTCCCTCCCTTCCTCGTCCCTAAAAAAAATAAAAAAAAAAAACAACATTTTTTGGACAATTAGTTTACAGCTGTGACATTCCTAGTTGCTGGCTTGTGGTCTGGGCAGCAGCAG
>VZSC01010571.1:1013-11556 GCA_013398225.1 Steatornis caripensis
CTGGAACAGGCTGCCCAGAGAGGTTGTGGAGTCTCCTTCTCTGGAGATATTCAAAACCCGCCTGGATGCATTCCTGTGCAACCTGCTCTAGGCTAACCTGCTTTAGCAGGGGGGTTGGACTAGATGATCTCTAGAGGTCCCTTCCAACCCCTACCATTCTATGATTCTATGATTCTATGATTCTATAATCTCACAAGACTCTCCAGATTGGAAGAATCCTGTTCCTTCTAAAAATGTGAGATTTTTCTGAAAATTGAATCTTTTTTTTTCCCCATAGGTAATTAACAAAAAAAGTATATTTACACAGATAAGATCATATTTCTTCTGTGGAACTGGAGGAACAAAATATCGAACCACAAACAAAATAAACAAACAAAATTAATATGGGCCTGGGAGTTCTGGCTAGACTCTATTTCCTATATTGCAGTAGTACTTCATTGTCAGAAAGGAGTCCCTAAATGCACACGGGACATTAGGGAGAAAAACAGCAAAGGAGAAGAATGAGGTTCTGAGTTGCCCAGATCCATAAATCTATCCAAGAGCTTGAGTTTATTTATTTCTTCATGTCGGAATACAGTTGCAGTTTTGTAAATCTGACATTGTTTTAACTTAAAACTGAAATACTGTTAGGTTCTGCTTTGAATGAAAAAATTGAGAACTGCCATAGAAAATATTAGTTCATCACAGTAGACTTCAGTAGATAAACGTGGTGTTCTGCAAATTGGAATATAATGTTAGATCCTTCATCTGCTAAGCTGTAAAAGTACAGTGTAGGTCAGATACTTATGAAAAATTAAAAAAAATCAAACATCAGGACCCCCATTTTTTTCCCCCCAGATGTTAGAAATCAAACACATATCCAGGTATCAAACAGTTAAGATTAAATATTGGTGCCAAGAGAAATAATTCAATATGGCATTTTATTTCTCTAGTTTTGATGAGATAGAACCCAGTA
This sequence comes from Steatornis caripensis, assembly GCA_013398225.1. Taxonomy (NCBI): domain Eukaryota; kingdom Metazoa; phylum Chordata; class Aves; order Caprimulgiformes; family Steatornithidae; genus Steatornis; species Steatornis caripensis. The sequence goes on from VZSC01010571.1 coordinate 1,969, forward strand.
TAGGTAAACATATAGTACAGATAGGATTTTAAAGACATGCCTGTGGTTTATGTTCCTGATGATAAAAATTAATGTATTTCTAACAGTGAAAATAATATTTGTTATTCTCTATCAGATAAACTTTATGACAGGGATTAAGTATTTTGTAGCACAATGTGTGAAGGGAAAAAACAAGTGTGTGACCTGTGAAACCTATGCCAGTCACCAAGGAGGGCTGCCACCGTCCTGTATGTGCATCTGTCTGTTACCACTTAAGAGAGCTGAAATGTGCTGAGACAGATGTGTGTGCAACATCAGAAACATAGGGACACATCAACTCTAGGTTATGCCAAAGAAAACACCCAATTTGTGAATTTCTGCCTATTATATGAGTATTTAAAAGCTAATGTTGAAAAACACCTGTCAGAAGCCTATGTGATATTCTCACTTTATATCTACATGTACCTCATGAGTGTGGTATCCCAGCCATTCTGATATAGAAATTATACATATCCAAAACATCTCATTTCCCAAGAAGTTCTCTCAGAGGACTTCTGATTAGTGTCAGGAGGAGTTCTGCACCGAACCTCGCCTGCATGAGGGCTTCACGGTATCTTTTTTGGGGACTTCCTTCCAGCTTCTTCCTTCCTGCCCTGAGTTCCTCCTGCCACCCTCCTCCCTTTCCTGCCGCTTGAGTGCTGTCAGTAGCTTACTACGATCAAACAGTGGCAGTAGAAGTTATTCCCTCTTTATGGAGAGTTATTCTGGATAAAATGATCAACAACAGGCCAGGTCAGTGTTTCCACTCATAGATCCTGTTACATCGCTCCACAGCCCAAATATTGTGGGTAAACACCAACTTGGACCGGTATAAAATACGGATGAAAGCTTGGCTTCAAGAAAAACTTCTACAAATATAACTATTCAGCAAAGCACTTAGGTATAACGTTAATATAAAAAACCCTTTTAAAAGTACTGAAGACAATGAGATCAAATAATTATAGACAAAAAAAGATAAATGGGATTTATTATTGAAGCAACTGAAGGATATATGGTAACATAGTATATAGTTAAATTCCATTAATGCATGGTCTTTCCTTCATCCTTTAAACAGACAGGAATCACAGAATGGTAGAAGGGGCCTCTGGAGATCATCTAGGAGTTCATCTAGAGATCACCTAATCCTGCTAAAGCAGGTGCACCTAGAGCAGTTTGCACAGGAATGCATCCAGGCAGCTTTTGCATATCTCCAGAGAAGGAGACTCCATGACCTCTCTGGGTAGCCTGTTCCAGTTCTCTGTTACCCTCGCAGTAAAGAAGTTCTTCCTCATGTTCAGGTGGAACTGCCTGTGCTTCAGTTTGTGCCCGTTGCCCCTTGTCCTGTCGCTGGGCACCACCGAAAAGAGCCTGGCCCCTTCCTCTTAACACCCACCCTTTAGATATTTATAAGCATTGATGAGATCTCCTCTAGCCTTCTCTTCTCCAGGCTAAACACACCCAGGTATCTCAGCCTTTCCTCCTAAGAGAGATGCTCCAGTCCTCACCATCTTTGTTGCTCTCTGCTGGACTCTCTCCAGTAGTTCCCTGTCTCTCTTGTACTGGGGAGCCCAGAACTGGACACAGTACTCCAGATGTGGTCTCAGCAGGGCAGAGTACAGGGGGACAATCACCTCCCTCGACTTGTTGGCCACACTCTTCTTAATGCATTCCAGGATGCCACTGGCCTTCTTGGCCACAGGGGCACATTGTTGGCTCATGGTTAACCTGTTGTCGACCATGAATTCCAGGTCCTTTTCCGCAGAGCTGCTTTCCAGTAGGTCAACCCCCAACCTGTAGTGGTGCATGGGGTTATTCCTCTCCAGGTAAAGGACCCTACTGTCCTCATTGAATTTCATCAGGTTTCTCTCTGCCCAACTCTCCAGCCTGTCCCGGTCACACTGACTGGCAGCACAGCCTTCTGGTGAGTCAGCCTATGTTCCTTATTCATAGTAACGTACCTTACCTGCTCATTTTCCCAGCTGTAAAATGTAAGCAGAAAACATTTGCTTTCCCCTCCTATCATTGCACTATGGACAGACAAATATTTATTACAACATTTTAAGCAGTTCTTTATTGGGAAGAATCTCTCTTATTTGAGTTTTCTTTGGCATCACTCCAGTTAGTAAGTTAACAACTTGCAAACACGAGTGACTACAATGTAGTCTTCTCCTGATACCAGTCAAGGTGTACACAGCTATATAGATACATTCTCAAAATATTTCACTTGTAATCTGTTTTTTAAAAAGAAAGACATTGAAAACCTGAACTTCAAAAAAAAAAAAAAGGGTAAAATCAGACACTGATGGCAAATTCAGTTATTTTCAAAATCTAAAGGAATAAGCCTCTGCTGCCTCAATGTGCTTCCTCTCTCTAGCAAGCCTGCAGCATTCTTTTTCAAATTTTAATTTTAAGCTCTTATAGCTTATTTGAGTGCTTCTTAATACCTCAGTTTTATTGCATCATATTATGTTCTTTAAACAAGAAAGAAGATAAAAGACCAGCACAACATGCAAATGAATTGTGACCATACATACTTGCATAACTACACGTATTTCAATATTTGTATGATGCAGCTACGGTACAGAAAATTCTAGTTAAGGATGATACAAAATGCCTAACTCTGTACTTTATGCTGATAAAATGATCAAGGTAAAAACTCCACAATTCTTACCAGGTAGGAGTTTGAATCATTTACTTGTTAGAGTTATTCTGAGCCTGCTCTGGGATTTTTTTTCCCTGTTTTGCATTTCTTTCTCTATATTGATGATCAAAATCACTTGTCTCTGGAGACTAGATGAAAAGCAATGCTTAAGTTGTCAGCACTGGCAAAAAGAAAAAAGAAGAAAAAGAGAAAAATGAGAACAAAAAACAGACGAAGGAAAGATAAAATTCAAATGGTAAAGACAGACCGTATTTGACTGTTGTCTAGGCTGAAATGCAGTTTCACCTTTCTTCGACTGTAGTGAGGGTTCTGTTCTAGAAATTTGCCTTTCTATGCCAGCCCCTCCCAACTTCCTTATTTTTATTCATAAATTCTAAAACCTATGAGATAAGCAAGGTTTGATAATCACAACATTCTGAACTTATGAAATATGGAAGCTAAGTGTAAATGCACCTAAATATGGCCTGCATATCTTGCAATTTATTGCTTAGATCATAAAAAAAGGAGTTTTACTTTTCTTAGGAAAATATTCGCTTCACAACTGTTGTGTTATTATTTTACAGATGAATCTGTGTCTGTTAAAATCCAAATCCAGGCCTACATATTAACTGTCTAAAATTTGAATGCATCTGACATTCAGGGACTCTTGTCTTCCCCCTGAAATTTCTAAATAATTTACAATCCAAGGTATTGATTTTGCCCAAAGATCAAGAGTGGTTAGATCTGTAAAACAAAATTGTTTCCTAATCCGAAATAAAATAAAATAAAATTAAAATAAAATAAAATAAAATAAAGAAGGATGTGGGCTATAAATTCACTATCAGACAGCTGGACCTTCATTGTAATCACTGAAATGAACTGGAGTAGCTGGAAGTTGAATCATGCCACTAGAATTCTTCTTATATTTGCTTAAACTATTTCATTTTAAACTCCATTTCAAAATAAAAATAAAACAAAATACTGGAATATATTATGTTGCTGACTTTCTATAACTTGATTATTTCCTGACTCTTTGCTCAGAACAAAGCTACAGGAAACATGTATGCCATTCTTTCTGCAAAACATCAGTAAGAAAATGCTAATAATAATCATAATAACAAACATGATCATAATAAAACCCCAGACCCTAAATGGCACTTCTTTTGCCACCCATACACATAGTAGACAGTAGGATGAGATTTTCTGACTATCCCAGTCCATCAGTCTTCCACATCAGCTGGAGGCTGGATACCGATGACTATTTACAGGATGACAATGAGGCACTTTTCAGCCATTGGAATTTAGGTCTGAGAGTCAAAACGGTGAACAGCCACACAACTACTAAGATTTATTAAAAAAGTTATCAATCAAGTGGATTTTAACAACCCACGCACAGCCCTTCTCACATATATAAAGGCAGACAGCATGATTATCATCTTAACTCAAACTAATCATGGTCAGATTTTTTAATGAGCATTGAACCTTAGTCTGTTATTCACCTATGAGTTACTTCCTAGCTTTTTATTCTATATTTTTTCTATTCCTCAACTTATTTTTTTTTCTTAATTGCTTCCAAAACATATTTAAAAAGACATACTATTTTTTTAATGTGAATTTCCCCCAGTTCCCTTGCACATCCACTCTTGTCTGCGGTTTCTCAGTTCTGGTAACATATAGGCATTAAGAAACAAGCTCTACAATGAAAATTCCTTCTCAGTATTCACTATCTTCAGGACTACATCTATAAAACACAGAAGCAATATTACATGGTGCTTTTATAAACAACAACTACAGCACAGAGATACTGAGGGCATGAATCATAAAATAGCCACTGCAAAATGCAATAAGCCCAGACGTATTTTTTTTCTACCTGATGCTATTTAGAACCTTAACAATAAGATCCATACGAGTGAGTTTATTAATGAAAAGTTGCTGCAGCCTGTAAGAAACACCCATGAGAAAAGTTGCATCCTAGATACCTTCTTTCTCAGAAATTATTTACTGAGGAAAAGCAATTTTGAACCCTTTTCTGTGTTAACAGCTTAAACAAACCTTATTCTTACAAAATGCAGAAGCAGATGATGGTCCCTCCTGAATGCCAGGTAGATGCATGAAATACAGATTAAGTCATTCTTCTGTTACATGGTGGTTGAATGCTTATCTCCTCCCTCTTAAGTGAATGCTCAGACCATCACTCTCTTGAAGAAGGAAGAAGCTGATCTATTTTACAAAAGATCATTAAATATTAATCAGGCCAAAAAAAGGGACAAGGGAGAAAGACTAAGAAAGGCTTTCTAGCTTAGTCGCTAAAACATGAGGAGGGGGGTTTCAACAAAGGAAAGAATTGATGCTGCATCTGCAGCATCTTGTATGAATTTTCTACCTACCTCACTGCAAAATCAAAGCCATGTAACCTCTCTTCCAGCCACATTTTGCATGGGATGTAACTCTGAACTCTGAAAATGTCACTGACTGGTTTCCAAAAGAGAATGAAGTACATCTACTTCATGCTTTCCGACAGTGCTTAGGCATTAATTGACATCTAGCTGCACAGCAGTGTAAAGTTCAGATGGTTCTGTGCACAAGCAGATTGGGGACAGGCTTAGGAGACATTTTAGGCACCTGTGAAACAACTTGACAGAAATTTAATTTTTTCCATGTTCAGGCAGGTACTAAGATACTTCATTTGGAATTAGACAAATAGTAGACATCTAACCCTGCATGTTGTATCCCAAATCACTTACTGTAGTAGTGAAAAATTTTATCTGTGTCTGATCTGGTGGTGCTCTGGAGATATTGCTCGGATTACCTGGCCAAATTTCCAGAACATTTTAGTTCACTTTTATAATGTACACCATTAAAATTTAGGTGCCTGTACATTAGGGATGCTCAGCATTACTTGAGAAACTTGGTGGTACAGCTCAGGCTATGAAAAGCTATTTGGGAGTCTAAAGACTGACTAGGGTTTTCAAAACCATTTACATGCCCTGCACTTAGTGATACAAGAAAAAAACCAAACACACAAGATGCTTATGAAACTCTTTCAGTGCCAAGTTACGTCTACAAATACGGCCTGAGAATGTGCTGATGAAAAACATTCACTAATGAGATCTTACTAGCAAGTCTAAAACCTCTACTGTTGATGACAGTACTATCGACATGATGCACACTGTGTCCACAAGTATGCCAACACTCAAATCATAGAACACATTTGCATCATGAGACTCATGTGGGCTTTAATGTAGGCAGCCTGGGTAACACCAGTACTGGAAATTAACAACTAGGACATCCCTGCAAGACAGCTGGTGAGCTATCCCAATATCCCAAAGTCCCTTGTACTACACTGCCATAATACCTATTTTGTCATCACTGTTACTGTCCTCTCGTGGTACCCAAAGCAAATTGATAAATGTGGCTACAATACAAAGAATCCAGATTGCAGCACAGGTATTACTGAACTGCCACCACTTCAGCTGTACAGTAAATTAGTAGGATGTGCTGGTGCAGTTCTTATCCCATATCTTTACTTTAAATCAGCAGTTCAGAGATCTCTCATTGCTGTGGAGTGGCTCAAAGAAAGGATTCCTTCTTTGCAACTTACCAGTTCAATTATCAGTTTTATATGGATTTGGGAATTTAAGCAGCTGATGCCTGGTTGCCATCTTTTGATTCGGGCAGGCAGTCTGACATCTTGGCACCTTTCAGGTCATTTATAAAAGATTTTCTTCGGAAGGAAATGCTGGAATTTTATTTTGTTTATTTGTTACAAGGAAAAGGTAGGATGTAGGAACTGATTAATCCTTATTTTATGTTGGAGCAAGTCCTAGTACATCAGTGTTTAATCTGGGTTGAGGCAAATAAAAGCAACAATTTACATACGTTCAGCCACTGCCTCCCCTCCACAAATGTTAACAGTTCCCCTTGTTATTCCTCCATAAGTACTGCAAATAAAACTATCACAGTTCTTTAATATAGCATAGTAAAACTATTTTTTTGAGTAAACCGGAAGAAGATTTTTTTTTCCCCTCTGCTGTACTAGCAACTGGATGATCTTTTGAAGGCACACAGGACCATCCACTATTTGAATACTGAGATGCCATGTCTCACTGGATTATGCTCAGTGATTAATATTGGTTTAGGATTTAAATCTGTGAACAGAGGATTCATTCAGAATCACATGCAAGAGCCATGAAAGAATCCCAGGACTATGAAACATCTGTTGAAAACTGTCTGACAGGGTTTTGTTCATGTTTAGGCAAGAGGTGGTATGGAGTAAAAGCAGCAAGGAAAAGTGGATGAATTTGGGGGTACTGAACCAGAGAAGTAGCAAGTGGGGCTGATAATTTGAGCATCTGTGTCTCTATCATCTCTTGCAAGACCATAAATTGCAGGCTTCAGCACTCGAACCTGCCCTTCAGGCATCTTTCTCATCTGAATTCTCTCAAGACTGTGGAAAATATTAATTACCATTGTCCTATCGCTAAAAGCACAGCAGAAATAAAGGGAGCTTAGAGGCAAGCAGTGAAAGTGACTGAGACATGAGAAGTTTTCCACATAGAACTTTAAAGACTTCATCTGTTTAATTTAGAAATGAGACAAATAGACAGGCCAAGATATAGACGTATACAGTAGTTAGGACTATACCAAACCTAAATTATCTGTTCCTATTCATATTTTATCGTCCAAACTGAAAGTAAAAAAACCATTTAAAATAGGAAAAGAAAATTCTTTGTAGAATGACGTAAGTGATTTAGAGAATGTACAAGCACTAGACTTGACAAAATGGGGATTAGAGAAGTATTTGACATCCTTGTGAACTCTACCAGCAAAACTTTTAAACAGAGTTAAAAAATGAATAAGGTGTGGATAAAAGCTACACCCAAATAGACTGTGACATAACTATCTGCCTAAGTGTGTCTTTAGCATTATCCCAGCCTCTACTTCTGGCCATCTACAGACGCAGAATATAGAGGCTTCTAAGGTGATGTTCCTACATGTGACATCTACCTATGTAATTATCTTAGTTTCAAATAAGTTAGGATACTGTGTTGGGTTTATGTGGCAGGGCATTGGTAGCAGGGGCAGGGGCTACACAGGCAGGTGGCCCCTGTCAGAAGCTGCTTGAAGCTCCCCCAGCTCCAAGGCTGAGGCCAGGCCATTTGGAGACAACAGATGGGCCTCTGCCATAACGTATTTAAGGAGGGGACAGAGGAGTGGTGGTGGAGACCTGCAGCAGAGGGAGGAGGGTGAGGTGAGAGAAACACCTATGCAGGTACCAGGAGTCAGTGAGGAAGGAGGGGGAGGAGGTGACCAGAGCGGAGATTCCCCTGCAGCCTGTGGGGAGAGGGCAGGCTGTGCCCCTGCAGCCCATGGAAGATTGCAGTGGAGCAGCCCATGAAGGACCATGGCAAGGCAGAGATGGACCTGCAGCCTGTGAGGGACCATGGTGGACCTCCAGCAGGTGGAGAACCCCAGGCCAGGGGAGGAGGTGCCTGCTCCTGAAGCAGACCGCAACTGTGTGGGCAGCCCATGCCGGGTTGGTGCGTTCCTGAGGGGCTGCACTGTGTGGGAAGGACTCATGTCAGAGGGGTTCATGAGGGACTGTCTGCTGTGGGAGAGACCCCACGCTGGAGCAGGGGAAGCGTGTGAGGAGCCCTCCCTGCCTGAGGAGGAAGGAGCAGCAGAGACAATCTCTGGTGAACTGACTGCACCCCCCATTCCCTGTCCCCCTGCACCACTGAGGGGGGAGGAGGGAGAGACATCGGGAGTGAGGGGACTCAAGCCTGGGAAGGAAGGAGGGGTGGGGGGAAAGGTATTTATTTGTGCATTAAGATCTGGCTTTTCATGTCTCCTTATCCTACTCTGCTTTGATTGGTAAGTGATTAAATTGAGTATTTTTTTCCCCAAGTTGAGTCTGGTTTTGCCCATGCCCATAACTGGTGAGTGAACCCTCCCTGTCCGTGTCTCCACCCACCAGGTTTCCTTACATTTTCTCCTCATCCCAGTGTGGGGGGAGGAGTGAGCAAGCGGCCACGTTGTTCTTTCTTGATGGCTGGGCACTAACCATGACCCTTTAGATCAGAACAAATGGTAAAATTGATGCTTGCTGTACTAACAGCAATAAACACTGATGGAAGATGAAGGATATGATTGAGGAGACACTCTCCAGCTGTTGATATTCTGATCTGGTTATTACAGGATTAATTGTTGGGAATCACAGAATGGTGGGGGCTGAAAAGGACCTCTGGAGATGATCTAGTCCATCCCGCATGCTAAAGAACTTAAGCCTAGAGCAAGTTGCACAGGAATGCATGCAGGAGGGTTTGGAATATCTACAGGGAAGGAGACTCCACAACCTCCCTGGGAAGCCTGTGCCAGTGTTCTGTCGCCCTCGCAGGGACGTTTTTCCTCATGTTCAGGTGGAACTTCCTGTGTTCCAGTTTGTGCCTGTTGCTAGGCATCACCAAAAAGAGTCTGGCCCCACACACTTGACGCCCACCCTTTAGATATTTATAAGCATTGATGAGATCCCCCCTCAGTCTTCTCTTCTCCAGGCTGAACAGACCCAGCTCTCTCAGCCTTTCCTCCTAAGAGAGATGCTCCAGTCCCCTCATCATCTTTGTTGCCCTCCGCTGGCCTCTCTCCCGTGGTCCCCTGTCTCTCTTGAATGGGGAGCCCAGAACTGGACAGGCCTCACCAGGGCGCAGTACAGGGGGAGGATCACCTCCCTCAACCTGCAGCCCACACTCTTCTTAATGTACCCCAGGATACCATTAGCCTTCCTGTGCACATTGCTGGCTCATGGTGAACCTGTTGTCCACCAACACTCCCAGGTCCTTCTCCACAGAGCTGCTTTCCAGCAGGTCAACCCCCAACCTGTAGCGGTGCATGGGGTTATTCCTCTCCAGGTGCAGGACCCCACACTTGCC
>VZSC01010571.1:11900-33193 GCA_013398225.1 Steatornis caripensis
AGGTGAGGCTGACTGGCCTGTAGTTTCCCGGGTCCTCCTTCTTGCCCTTTTTGAAGATCGGAGTGACTTTGACTTTCCTCCAATCCTCAGGCACCTCTCCTGTTCTCCATAACTTCTCAAAGATGATGGAGAGTGGTTTGGCAACATTATATGTCAGCTCTCTCAGCACTCGAGGGTGCATCCCATCAGGGCCCATGGATTTGTGAGTGTCCAGTTAATTATTATTAGTTATTATTGTGTTATAATATGCTTTAGTAGTTAGAATCTCTATCCCCAAAACATCATGCCAGCCTCAGTGGGATGACTAGCAGTCAACCAATTATTTCCAGTGAAAATCATCAGTTGCAAACAATTGTATACCAAGATGCAAGTTGTTAGTTGAAATTGCACCTCTGAGGGCATCTGCAACAATCTCCATCAGTGACTGGTGCAGATTGGTGTGTCAGGCAATCCTTGCTGGAGGACCCTTGCCTGCTTCGTGCCATTTCCCTGCTTCCTCGAGACAGCTCCATAGTCTCGCTCATACTTTGCGTCTCATTTATTTATGAATCAGTATCTTTTAAGCTTCTTAGCAAAACAAAAGGATGGTCCTAATGTTGGTCAAGAGAAACCATAGCAGTCTCTTTAGGAATGCCAGTCTGAATCAAGTCCAAGGCAGTATTAAAAGTGTTACATTTCTCTTCAGTAGCTCCTGAAATGAAATCTGTACAGTTTGTAGAGCTTTTCCTCTTCTTCTGCTATCATTCTTTACTTTCACACTTGCCTGAAATCAGCACCCATCACTATTTCCAGTCTTCTCCTCTCTAACCCTCCATGATTTCACTTTTATTGCTGGCTTCTGCATAAAAAGGTTGCCAGACATTACTGGCAAATAAGGATGTCTGGACAGAGATGTATTGCTTTAGTGGCGTATTCCAGATAGTTTTGGTCTGTCACTTGATCCTGATAGACTCCAGAAAAAAATTATTTGTGCACTCTGGAAAACAATGTCGGCACTGCTGAGTTTTTAGCGAAGAGGACAGTTTGTTTCATTTCCATTGATCTTCTTCTTATGTAGTTATGACCTATTTAGCTTGTAGGCTGACTAGGTTGTCTGGGAAGACAGGCAACCTGATTTGTCATCACCTGTGTAGCAGAGAAATCAGGGAACAGACAAACCCCTCAGGTTCCCAGCTCCAGAGAAGACTGCCTGGCCTATGGGTTCTCAGCCAGCCAGTCCTTGGCTTGTTAGGTTGATATAAAGAAAACTTCCCTACTAATTTGAGAACCACCTGTTTAATTTGCCAGTCACCAACTAACCTGGAGGATGACTCACCAGGCAGCCATCTGGTTTTTCANGGGTTCTCAGCCAGCCAGTCCCTGGCTTGTTAGGTTGATATAAAGAAAACTTCCCTACTAATTTGAGAACCACCTGTTTAATTTGCCAGTCACCAACTAACCTGGAGGATGACTCACCAGGCAGCCATCTGGTTTTTCATAAAAAATTTTGACAGAATTACATGTTTGCAACTTTAGTTTCTACAGAAACTTAGCAAAAATGGCTCTCGTGGAAAGGTTTCAACCAGCTCTGTTGGGACCGTTGTTGATCAAAGGCTGGAGGGACGTCAGGCTCATGTTCCCATTAAATCTTTAATGGTTCTTTAGTTAGGAAAAACCTACAGTGTATGAGATAGATAGACATTGGGCTGGATTGCTCATCTATGCTGTTCCTCGCTACAGAGAAGAAGCATTTAGTATCTAGGATTCATTAAATCCAAGGTTGACAGCCAGATACACTTACTAATTGGCTGACATGCCATTTAAAGATAGTCTAGTATGTGCTGTTCCTAATTCTGTAGAAATTTTTAGGCCTCTGTTTTATGTAGATTTTTTTTCCTAAGGTATTATTTTTATCTGCAACGCCTTTGCTGTAGACTTTCAGCCTTATGGATTTGTTTAAACAGAGAATAACTTGTCCTTAACAGAATATTTGTGATCAGTGATTTTTTTATCTTAGCTCTTGTTAAGCCAGATTCTCATGAACACTTTTCTTGTCACTCCAAGCCTTCCTAGGATTACATCTAATTTGCCACATGGAGTTATTTCAGCACACAGAATTAAAGCCCTTAATCATATTTGGTTTATAGTGACTCCCATTTCCTCAGCAATCTTGAGACTATTTTGCCTTCTGTTTTGTCCTCCTCTAGGGCTGATGATGACTTGATTGATTCACACAATCCATCAGTGATTTCTTAGACCAGTTATCTTAGTACAAAATATCACTCTGGTCTTATTATTTTGGTTTACTGCAGAGTTATACACAAAAGTGGGGGAGAAGAACACTAGATATGCACACACTGTCCATGCAAAATATCCATAAAAATCCATTTTACTTTTGTCCTGTTCTCATTATCTGCAGCGTCTTGGTGAGAAGATGGCTAGGACACAATTACTTGTCATAAATGAAGAGCTGCCTTGCACCACTGAAACTTTGCACTTGTTTCTTCTGTGAAAAATTATAAATAGAACTGAGCTTAGAAGAAAAAAATAGCTCAGTGGCTGGAAAGCAACTTTAAAGAAAAATTATGTTCATACCCANCCATGCAAAATATTCATAAAAATCCATTTTACTTTTGTCCTGTTCTCATTATCTGCAGCGTCTTGGTGAGAAGATGGCTAGGACACAATTACTTGTCATAAATGAAGAGCTGCCTTGCACCACTGAAACTTTGCACTTGTTTCTTCTGTGAAAAATTATAAATAGAACTGAGCTTAGAAGAAAAAAATAGCTCAGTGGCTGGAAAGCAACTTTAAAGAAAAATTATGTTCATACCCATGCAGGCAGTAGCTTGAAAAGCAGCTTTTATAAAACATATTTAATGTTTACAGTCACTCAGTGGCTGAGAACAGTAATACTTTTAAAATATGTTTAATGTTAAAAACCACTTGGTGGCCAGAAGAACAACTCTTGCTGAAAAGATATTTAATGTTCAGAGTCATTTTGTGGTAAGGAAAAAGTAAATTCTTGTTAATTTTTAACATTTACAGCTGATCAGTGGCTAATAAAACAACTATCAATACAACATGTTTTATGCTTGGAGATGCTATGTGCCTGTATAAAAACAATTCCTACATCTCTCAATACTACGCTAAAACATACCAATACTTTTCCCTCAGCAGTAGTATCATTGATAAAATAATAGCACATGATCCCAACGACTCTAATACATACAATGTATCTTGAAGCTAAAGATGATTATGCAAACCACAAGACAATACCAATAATTACAAAGCATCTCCTTATATGCTAAAAAAATTAATACTCAGCACCATTAAAATGACCAACATATACATTTAGAGCAAAACCAAACAGCTTAATTCTAATAATGAAAGCATTGATTGGTTAACTTAATAGAGGGGTCTACATCAAAAGACTTAGGTGTGATGAAATATAAAATGTTATTTAATTCACACTACTGAGCTGGAATAAAGTCAGCATGTGGACAGGAACACAGTGGCTTCATCTGCTGTGACACGAGTTTTTAAGTTTGCCCACTTCCAGTCAAACACAATAAAATAGGCCTGGGTATATATGAACTAAGGCTCAAATGCCTTGCATGAATTTGACACTGACACTGACATCTTGGGACTGTGAAACTATCTAGTAGAAAACATTTATTCAGTGTCTCACCTTTTTAACAGCAAAAGCTTCTCAGACATTTTGCTATGTGCATGTTTGTAGCGTCCTGTCTGTCACAGCTCTCATTTTGCCTAGAATCTCCCAGCTAAGAGTATCTGCCCAATTTCCTTGTTTTGCTGACAATTTTCAACAGTCAGAGTGTATGAAATGAAACTCACAGTGAGTATGAAAATAGCCACATACCCTTAACCAAGCAAGCCTTAATTCTCTGCATTGTTTTCTTCCTCTCTTCTGATCTAAAAGGGTTTTGTCTGTAAGGCTTTTCACAGTAATTGAAGCTGCCTAGGTTGCATAGCGATCTATCATAACATCAAGAAACACTTTTGTTTCAAAAGCATTTACTGCCTACTGGTAATTTTCTCTCAACATCTCAGTGTTGTTTTTTTAGTTTTTCTTTTGTTTCGTATTGTATGTTTGTGTAATGGTCCTTATACATGGGAAAAAACTCTGACAAAAGGTTAAGCAATCATAACCTGCTTTTCCTTCTGCTCCTTCCTTAAAACTCAGCTTTCTCTACAGTGACTATAAAACTTACTCAGATGATCAGTGCACTAGCTGTTTCTTTTCACAATTGAAAAAATGAATAAAACCCCCAAGATCTGTAATTAACAAAGCAGTTCTACGTGAGAAACCACTGAAATGTCAACTGTGATGGCTAAACTGCCATCTGATATAGCCCCAGGATGGAGAACTGAAAGGCAGCAATGGGACATGAATTTTTCTGAAAAGCAGTCTGTATGTCCTAGGGCACCAGGTCTGACCCAGGCAATGGACAAATTTGTACACTCTGTAATAAAGTTGTCCTGGATTGGGCCAGGACAGAAACAATGTTCTTTTTGTAACTTTACTTTTTAGTAAGTCTCTTCTGAGAAGCTGCACTCTCTGAAATTAACTGCATGTTTTTCCAGACAGTAGCTGCTTCTAGCAGTGATAAGGCTCAGTGTTTATAGTTAGTGCTGGAACATCAGTAGGAATGGTATGTGGTAAGGCTCTTGCTTATAGTCATTCCTATGGAGACCAAGGTAGCTGCTTGCTTCTGCTAACTTTCTTGTGCACCGGAAATGAAAGAGCAGAGAAGTGGTCAGACCTGCGTCCCTCTGGTGGGGAGGAGTGGGTCGGACAGGTGACCCAAACCTACCAAATGGAGTATTCCATCCCATACGCGTCATACTCAGTAGAAAGCTGAGGGATCATGAGGGTCATGCTCTTCTATGGCTGGGGTCCAAGGAGGACTCTGTCCAATTCTTCTGCCTTCGATCCCCATCCGTTTATTCCTGAATCCAGCTCCTGCCTGCTGCTGAGTACAGTCCAGGACTTTCCCGGGGTGTGCCCCGCAGTGTCTGGGTGATGTATTCGTCATCGGTGGGGGGGAGCTCGATATTGGTTTTGTACATATTTGTATATATTTCATTATTATTTTTTCCCATTATTATTATGCATTATTATTGCGGTTAGATTAAAGTTGTTTTAACTTTTCCAACCTATAAGTCTCTTTCCCTTTTCTCTTTCCCCCACTGTTTTGGGGAGGGAGGAGGTTAACAAAGAGCATCTGTCATTCATTTAATATCCAGCCCAGCTTTAAACCATGACAAAAGTATCAAATTAGAGGACATGTGGATATGACCCTGTAAGGTGGGAGTCAGTACAATTTTGTGAAGGGAAGCTGCTCTTCACAAAACCTGTTAAAACTATTGAGTGAATCAGTGAGTATACAGCTCCAGACTATTTGCATTGATGAACAGTACCTTCCAAAACACTTTCAGCAAAGTTCCTGACCAAAAGCTCTTAAAAAAAAAAAAAAAAAAAACAACCAAACAGATAGATCAAGAGAGAATAGCCTTTTCTAAGATAACATCCAAATAAAAATAGAAATCAAATCGTAGGAATAAATTGCCAGTCTCTATATGACAGGTGGGTTGCCACTGGCATCTCACTTGGATCTGAATTCATAGGTTGCCAGTAAAAGAGAATATATAACCAGGTCACAGCTTGACAAAATGAAAACTTGACTGCAAAGTGTTACAGGGGAATCTTAATGTAAGAAGTAACTGGGGACAGGGGATTTCACACCAAGAAATACAAAGTAAGAGGCATGGTAAGAAATTTCAGTACTTTCACAGAGGCGAGTGGTGGCTTGGTTACATATTAACTCTTAATCTTGGGATCGCTGTGGAAAACCCTCCAAATTTTTCATCTGAATGATCAACAGCAGACAAAAAAAGGGTAAAGTATTGATGGGAATTATTAGATAAGGAAAAGAGAATAAACAAGAATATTCAAGATATAAATATCTTGTTTATGACATCCAATTCCCATCATTGTCTCTAAGGACTCAATAACACCAGAAAAAAGCATGGAGACCAGCGTGGAGATGGAGGGGCTGCAGATGGGGTGGTGGGTGTGTGTGCGGTGTGTGTGTGGCAGATTATATTGCCAGTTATCTCTCCATGAGTATGTATAGTACCATTCAAAAATATCTCTGGCATTCAGGCACACGGTACCAAGCTATGCCCAATCAGAAGCAGGTTCCTACCAAGTTGTTCATCAGATTAGTTTCCTACACATTGTAAGCCTTTCACATTAAACTACATAGATGGATATATTAAACATATATTCCATTTGTGAATGTATATATATACAAGCCTTTGTCAATGTTTAAATATAAGTCAATTAAGTGTGCACTTCAGAAGAAAAACTGCCAGAAAATTTATATAGACTATTTTTAGGTTGTCAGTACCATGGGAAGCAAATCCGTAACACTCTTCAAGTAGCTGCCTTGCACGATGGAGGATACCCAGTAAAAATAACCTGGTATCAACCTTCTAGTATCACTGACCATTTTAGTGTTACAATGTAGTGTTACAATTGAGGCAGTTTCAAATAAATTGTTCAAGCCTAATCAGTAACACAGCTATTTAATGTGAACATATTCCATTACTCATTAATTAATAACTAAAAATGCAGAATAATTGTCACGGTGATCTGGAATTTGTAGAGCTCCCTCTCAGCAATAAAGAGTTAATCTAGTGGAAAGAAATGCATGAAAAATGCAGATGTATTTCTGTGCACATTTTATGTATAAATATATAAAAATATATAATAAGATCTTTCCTTGAATATGGGTTTAAGAGTCGTATGTCCCTACTCTTAGTTATCTGCACTGATAGCTTTGATAAGGGGATAAACTTTGTTTAAACTCACCGTATATTTGCATGCTTATGCAAGCTATATTACAACCGAAGCTGGCACAGCTGCCAGAAGCAACAACACAGTTGATTAAATTATACTTAAGGACAATATATTTTGCTAATACTAACTTAAAAATGGGGAAATTAGAGCACCCTTTTCAGTTCCATTTCTGATTTGTTCTTCATTTTGGAATTCTTATTAAATCCAGACACTATTTTCAAATAAATATATTGGTAATTGAATATCATAAAAAATATATTAAGACTCCAGTCTTCAAGCTTTTATAAGTCTCTTATTAGGCATAGAATAACAGCATAGCAATCTCTTTTCTTAAAATATTAGTTCTGTGTTGTAATCTGACTCCATCTGGTGAGTTTCTCTGCAGGGGATTTCGTATCATTGTCCTTTCCAAAATAAATTCTTCACCATAAAGTATTCTGCATCCCATTTATTCTGTGAGCAATACACTGTCAACTTTGGAGGTATTGATATACTTCTGCAACAATACAGAAACTATGCACACTTAGTATAAGAAATAATGGAAGTCATAGATGGGTAGGGTAGCCTGCATGTTACACCAGTTGGTAACCAAGGGGCTTTTCAAGGGAATATATTTTTTGTTTATATCTGTGCTTGACTGCCTTCACCATTATACATGAGCAGATTACAGTGGAAGGATCGAGGCTAGCTGGCCATTCAAGCCTGTGGCATAAAACAGGTAGGCATTCTAGCTTGTAGTGGGATTAAATTAGAGTTTTAGAACACAGTAAACATTGTGCTAACATATTTTTCTTAGTAAAAGGCATATAAAGGAATTTGGCTCCCAGTAAAGAATGGCCACTAGGTAAAAATAACAACCCTAAAATTATCTCTTCTTCAGAAAAAGCTAGAAGACATGCATTACTATAATGTTTTTTAAGGAGTGGTGATGAGAGGGGAAAACCAAACAAATGCCAGTGTACAGAAACCGCAGAAGAAATTTTAATAGAACCTCAAAGTGAAATTGAAGGCAATAAATAAATTTCAACTGAAAATATGCATGGAAAATAACACAACAAAGTTCTTAGCATATCTGCCATGAAAAACTTGGATATTACAACTATGTCTAAATCATATCTATGTGCAGAAAATCACATATTGATGATCATATGAATTTCCATCTTTTTGTACCTTTTCCAGTAAAAAATCACCGAGGTCTAACTTTATTGTTGACACAGAATTTTGTTCTAACTCTGTGACTGGAACTCTGAATCTGGGGATGAATGCTACAGCGTTTTCTCAGCCACTAAAGTTTCAGCAACCGTAATTAGTATGAAGGTCAGAGATGTTACAAAACGGAGAACAGCGCAGCCAGGAAAACTTCTAAAATGTGTGCAAGGGGTCTGGAGAACACTTTGCTTCCCAAGACTTCCCAGCCTCACACACTCCTCTCTTGTGGCTGCAGACTGTGGTACCTCAAGGGTGTTTTATACAGTTCACTTTATTTCACTGTCCAAATGGAATATATACTGTGAGTTTACATTGGGTCTGAAGTCTTGAGGACTTTATTAGCTACTTCTCTACCTCCCTAATCCTCTTTCAACATGAACTCTGGCATCCATATTTTGTTCCTTATCACCAATAACCTTAGGATACTGAGTAAACCAAACTGAGTAAACCTTTGATGTGAGTGTCATGCAACAATAAAAGACAGCAAGTCACTAGTCACAAAAGCTTGTCAGGCTCATAGAAATGACTACTAAGGAGGGAAAAAGGTCATGTTGCAGTGCATTTCCCACAATGGAAACAGTGTGCATGAGTGCAGTTCATAATAAATACTATTGCAAAAATACAGTAAGTGAAGTTTAGGACATTTGGGAATTGAAAACTGGTAACTAGAAAATGAAAGTGTGAAAAAATATATAAGAGGAAGAGTTTATCAGAATTTTTGCCTAAGACAATACAGCCATATGCTGCACCACCTAAAAAATCAAAGTGATTTTCAATGTCAGCCTCAGGCAGTGGTAGGTATAGGCATCTTTATAGGTGCAACTAAATGGTACTGATGATAGCGAGCAGTAGTTTTAGATCCTCTGAGAAATCTGTTTCCATAAGGTAGCAAAAGCACGGATAAGAGAGCAAGAGTGGAGAGACCTACATCAGAGAAGGCACAATCTCCTGGCACATCACAGGCAACAGAAGGCATTTCTGTATATTTATGCTGCAAGACAACCCAATAGCAAAAATTTTTATTTCCTTTACTAATTGGTTACTAATTGGAGTTTAGGCCTCCATTTAGGGCACTATTTCCTTGCCTTGCATTTTCTGATCAGTTTTAAACCAACTTTTACTTATCTTATAGAGGAAACTAAAAACTGTTCTGAATAAATCCTATAGAGGTAGTGAATGTGAACGAATAACATGAGATCAAGAGGATGAATTTTTGCCATGGCATCTACTGCTGTTTTTCCAAAGGAGAATAAATTGAAAAGCATTTATTTTAAAACACTGTATGCATGACACAGCATACTCAGTTGCATCTCATTTAGTCATGCAACTCCCAGTCAATGGAAAAGCCACAATGCATAGCACACCTAAACATAAATAAGAACACTCTTAGCATTTTGTCTGCTGCTGCACACATGTATTTATGAAAAGAAGAAAGGAATATAGAGGGAGAGCAACAGACTGACATAATG
This sequence comes from Steatornis caripensis, assembly GCA_013398225.1. Lineage (NCBI taxonomy): Eukaryota > Metazoa > Chordata > Aves > Caprimulgiformes > Steatornithidae > Steatornis > Steatornis caripensis. The sequence goes on from VZSC01010571.1 coordinate 21,447, forward strand.
AATGCCTGCACTGCATTCCACTGTATAAATAGTGTTACGCATTATTATTTTGCTGATTTCCCTCTGATCAAGTCTTAACATCAGTTTAACAACTAATCATACATTCACTGGTGGGAAAATTTTATTCTGGACTTGCCACAGAAATAGACTTGAAAATATAACAGGCATTTCCATCTATAAATAATAAAACTCTAAGTAATATTACTAGGCTTCTGTATAGGAGCAACAACAATATTACATTTATATAGTGAATGTATAGATGCAGCTCTATGAGTGACTACAGTGAACTGGTCTCTACACATGCATGAGATTAACGTGATCATGCCTACATGTCTACTCGTATCACATTTTATCACATTCCACCACTCTTTATAACAAAATTTAAAATACCACCTCATTAATTCCATATCGGAAATTGCATAGATAGCTAGTTGCATCTCAGACTGTCTTCCAAAACATCATCATCTCAGCTGCACAGCTGAAGGGGCAACAGGATCCCTCTGCACTTTTCAGAGTCAGAAAACTTCCAAAACTGTTAGCAACTACAGGGAGTATTGAATGACTAGTACGGCTTTTGAGGCATTGGGAAAATGAGAGAAAATAGCAATAAGCTGAAACTAGCACTGGGAAGTTAAAGGCCTCTCCGCCCAGAATGAATTAATTTTTGGTGCGTGCAGGGAAGCTTAAAGTGCCATCTGGCAGCAGGATACAAGCAGTGCGCTTGTGTTGCAAACACATTGCTCTGGACCACTGCAGAATCAGGCAGAGACTTGAGAGGCTCGTTTAGCCTATTCTCCTGCTCCAAAGCAGGTTTAACGCTCTTTATGTCTTTGCCGTTAAATGTCTATTGTGTTGTGAAAATTCTTCAAACAAAAACCTGTTCCAGTGCTTTAGTATCCTTACTACAGTCCACCTTTCTCTGTAGGGAAAATTACTCTTCCCTGTACACTAGCTATTTGAAAACTTACTGTGTTTCCAGTCAGTCTTCTCTTCTTTTTTTTTTTTTTTCAACTTAAGAATCTAATGAACTCAGTATTTTCTTGGACATTAGGTTTTTGAGACCTTGAGCAGGTCTTGCTGAGCCTCTCTGACTCCCGTTCTTGTGTTGTGGAGAGCCAGGTGAGGACAATTGTTACTTTCAGCACCAACAGTGTAGCAGGACTTTGATAAAGAATTGTGTCCTAATTTATAATTAGGGAATCATGCAAATGCTGTAGGAGTTTAACAGCCACAAAACCAAGAACAGTAAACAGCAAGATGCTGTTGTAATATCTAATTCTGTACAGCAAACAGTCAACATTAACTAGGAAGAGATGGGAACACACTTCAACATATGAAATAACAAGTTTGGAGTTATACAGAACCGCTGGACCTTAGCATACCTGCCTTGAATATGTTTCTGTTTTCATCCTCCTCTCCTAATAGACTTAAAATCACAAGCACTCATTTTGCAGGTGAATGAGTTTCCAAATAAGCAAATAAAACTAAAACAAAACTGTAATCTGTATATCTATAAGCACAGAGTGAGACATTTCTAACAGAGTTTAGAAGTTATATTTTCATTTCAGCCTTCTCTTTCTTTCCTGAGCAGGAAATGCACATTGAGACAATTAAGTAACATGCAATTAGTTACCAAGTGTTTAAAGCTTCTTACTCACCCACTGGAGACATTTCTGGAACACTGGCAACATAAGGCCCATCCAGGAACTTTGGCTCATTATCATTAATGTCCTGCACTTTAATGATGAACTCTGATTCAGGCTCTAGTGGTTTCTTGGTGTCAACATCCACAGCCTGAGCCCGGAGTGTGTAGAAAGGTTTTTCTTCTCGATCTAGGCTCCTTATGGCATGAATGTCTCCTGTGGTCTCATCAATGGTAAAAACCGTGCCAGCACCATCTCCTGAAAGGGTATATTTAACAGTGCCCACTCCCTTATCCAAGTCAGAATGAAGCTTGATAACAAAAAGAAAAAAAAAGAGGAAAAAACCATTAATGGCTTTGTCTATGCTGGAAGGCAATTATTATTATTTTTTTCCTTTATGTAATAAAAGGCATTAGAGTAACCAATTTCCTAAGTCCTGAACTGCCTCTAAGTGCATGGTAAAAATGTGAGTAATGTGTTATCTAACATTTTTACCCTCATCTAGTACCCAGCACAGAGATCATTTCAAAATTCTACCTACTTTCTCCAATGAACACTGTTCGCCACTAAAACTACAATGAAGCAGGACTTCAAATATGTTATAAACTGAAATTTAAGACCAAGGATGGAAAACCACCAATAACCACATCAAACAAATGAGATTACATGAGAGAGTGTCAAAAGCTTTCACAGACATTTGGCTTTCAGAGAAGTAGAATTTTCATTTTCAACACAAAAGCTTGATGGAATTATAAACTCAAAATCAAAGTCAAATCTGCTTTAAAAAAGACAACATGAATCTCTTAATTATAGTAAATGCTAAACAGAACTAAAAATACTACCTCTTTTACACAAATATTTGATCATTTGTTTCTTTCCGTTCTGAGAGTCACATTGCACATAGTGTGAAGCTAGGAGTAATCTTGCTTATTGGAATGATATAGAACTTAGTCATTTCTGCCTTATCTAAATTATTTCTGTCTTAAATACCAGTATATGTATATTTTCCAGGTTTCTAATATGTTAAATCTCCACTTCTAATTTGAAAAAATACTCAAATACAAGTTCTTGGATGTTTTTGTCCATTTGATTATTGCCTATGCTGCTATAGTGCGGCCCTAAACACTATTTCAAATGCAAGAATTTTTGAAATCAAAATACAGCATGATGAACTTCTTTCTCAGATGCCCTTATCTTTTTCATGCTCATCCTTTAAATGTATCTAAAAGTTTTGAATACATGCTCAAGGTTACATCACCGATGCTGAAATAGTTTTTAAGATATTTGTCCACTTGTCCCATCTAATGAGGACTAAGGAGATCTACTATAATGGACTCAGGTTGGAATGGAGTTTTCAAGAGTGAATTCTCTTAAGCAGTACAGTAAAGCGATTATGGATATATACTTTATTTACATGATGTACAGTCCAAGGTGAAACACAATAGAGGAAACATGGGACATGAAAGGAGATTATGTAGAAAATGAATTACTGAGAAACTAAATGGGTTTGGTAATGAGGCAAGAAGCTAAGCTACAGAGAAAGAGGTAAAGGCAATTATTAACATTTATAGCTATTGCTTGAAATTGAAAATAGGTCCTTGTGACTGTGGAAGAGGTCATGGTTTGTGGGACAGACCGAACATGAACATAGTCTCTGCTTTGTCTACTTTTTCATTTCATCATTCCTGCTCAGTGAATATACTAGATTCTGATCTTTCATCTAGCTGCCCCCTGCACGTGATTTAAAATTCTCTCTCCAGTCCAAAGTAAAGCATTTTGCTTCTTGAGCACTGGTTCACTGTGGAAAGATTCAAAGGATGTTAATTCTTTTCCTCCTGTGGTGTTAAATATTTCCTTGCTTACAAAATGGAAAGATAATGCAGCCTGAGATAATTAATGTCTATTTCTTCCTCATAGTTTTAATTTAAGTGGCTCAAAAGCTTCCTGATGTTCCATTATACCTTGCTCAGTTCGAACTTAGCATTTTCCTTCCATTATCATATAGAGGCTTACAGACACACATGGAGTGAAAAAAAAAAAAAAAGATTATAAGAAAGCTCAAAGAAAAAATGTTATAACTTCATAGAGGGGACGACACCATTTTCTTACTTGTGTTCCTGTATTAAATAAAATATGTCTGGGCTTTATTGTGAAGTCTACCTTGTCCCATACTCCTGGTAGTAAGAATGTCACAGAGCAGAAGAATGTGATTTTGAAGCAGGGATTTGTAAACAGGGAAGCATGCCAAGAATATTGTCTCTGCTCCCAATCCCTGTCATCATATTTGGCACTAAAGCTGAGATGGTAGAGGGTCTTTCTGATTGCCAGCTGAAGGCTTTATGTTCAACTAGTAACAAATCAGGCTGCATTGCATGCATTATCTGAGCGCCTGGATTATACTAGAGAGAAATAAATATAGTTACTTCCCCTAGATGGGGAAAAAGTTAAAAATATAACAAGAAAAAAGCAAAACAAGTGCTCCAATGAGAAAGGAAGAATTAAATACAAAGACAAGCACAAGCATAACTTTTTTTTTAAATGCACTGGAGCAAAAAATCTTTATAACTGGCAGCTTTAGCAATTCTACAGTTATAGATGTGTTTACTGTGCTTCCCAAATATCACTCAGCTTGTATAACCTAGAAACCATTCAATTTATTTAAGCAGAGTTGTATCGCTTTGCATTACCTGGGATTTGTCACATTGCATTTATTCATCAAATCATGTTAATCTTCTGATTTTGATACAGGCTTCTTAGATGTCATTGCTCGACAATGGGCAAATACATATTTACTTGTAACCCACATTGAGCTATGCAATTTGTGGGGCAATTCAACATTATGAAGTGTCTAATTACTGTAGGGGAATAGCTGATTGATTTAATTTAAAATCAACTAAATTCTCCAACAACAAAAGACATGCAATACTGAGATTCAGACGCAAGGACAGAGAGAGAGGAACTAACATTGGTAGGAATTGCACAACACTATAAAATAATCCTGGCTTTCAATGTCTGAAACTTCCAGAAGGCAGTTTAGGCTAAAGAATAAGTGCTTGCTAGTGCCTCTCTGATTTATGTGTTACAAGCTGTATTGCACTGGAAGACATGTATTTTTTGTGCTGAAAATCACACAGAAGGTTTGTGAGAGATAATTTTTTGTTGTTCTGACACTGTGTCCAGGAATAGTTTTGGTTTTGTAACCCACTTCTCCTTCTCAATGGTATGTATTTTCTAACTTTTGCTCTTCCACTATTTAGGTAAAACTACTGGGCAAGAGAACAAGTGCTCAAATCTTACCTAACCCACTACAATGTGCTTACATTTCAGAATTACTTGAATTTACTGCAACAGGGTGGTACAAGTGATTGTATTCGCGTGGATTTTTCTTACTGTTATGTTTTCTCTGTAAATCCTGAATATTAAAAATGCCACAAAGGTTTGGAAACGCAAGGGTTTCATTTCTACTTTTGCTCAAATCTGAGTTGTTATTCTCACTACCTAAGTAACACAGACTTTAGTGTCACGTCTTTGGGCAAATCTGCCCCAAGTGTAGAATTAATGATTTCTTGCCGCAAACTCTGTTAGTTCAGAAAATCATTAATATTTTTCTGTGACGGCAGATGAAGATACATCATCCCATCATTCTTGCTAATGTTTGCAAACAATACCACATATGGCAAAGGAAATGACTGATTAAAAAATCAAATATGAATACAAGATGGAGATTATTGTGAAATACATTGCATAAATCTAAGCAGAAATTATGACAGTGTTCTTGAATCATGTCCAATACCAGATGCCAGACTGAGTCAGTCTACAAGTCCATGTGATCTAGCAACTGCTTCAGCTTATAACTAGTTGAAAGCTAGTTTGCTTCAGTAAGGATGAAAAAATTGGTAACAACTCACTACGAACACATCTGGGAGAAAGTATTTATTCAGTTCTTCAGGCAGTTATGTCCAATTCCTAACAAGTAGTATGACTATTCGTATTTTAGCAATAAATTAAGACTTACTGCATCAACAACTCAATTTATTAACTCCGTGTGACTTCAAGAATTCATATATCTGCACAAATTATTTGATATTACATATGAAATCACATGAAAGATCAAGGAATGCATTATCTAATGTACTTCAAGAACTGCTGTATACGCCTAGCTAAATTCAACATGGCAGTAGTACGGAACAGAAGTAGGGTTCCTTGGTGCTGATTTGCTCCTCAGTATCCTATGCATCTGATCCTGAACTGCACATCTTCTCTTCTTAAACACTTCAGTTGTTTTCATTAATGAATTTACAAAGATTTGGAGAGTCGAATTTGTAAATTCACTGACGTAAGTAAAGAAATCAGAAGCAAAAACAAATTGCAAGATAGTCCAGTCTTCAAATGAAGTAATCATTTTACCCTTACAGACCATGCAAGAACAAGGGTTATGACAACCACTAGGATTGCTGTGATCTTAATTTTACAGCAATACACACATTGAAAAGTTGTTTTATGAATTGTCTTGTTCTCTTTCTTAATTTCCCATCCATGTACAATAAAAAAAAAAGGTAGAGAAAGAAAAGAGAAGGAAGTAGAAAAGTTTTAAATGTCAAGGAGTGTTTAACATCCCTACATTGATATATTTACCCTGTGATATACTTTGAAATTCTAAATCTTATTCCATTGCCAATTTCACAGGCTGAAAAAAAAATCACTTTAATTTATTGCTAGTAGATCAATTTAAATGCTATATTGCAGTGCATATCTGGACGGTAAACAATGCCAAAGGTTTCAAAACATTAACCCTTCCTTGCATGCACAAAGGTACTAGTTATGTATCCTATATCTACATCTTTACATGATTTTTCATTATGTTATATATTTTAGGACCTTATTTCATTATTTCCTCTGCCTGCATCTGCTTCCAAGTATCTCCACTTGCTTTGTAGCCATCAGCTTCTTCCCCTGCCCTTTCTTGGGTAAGATGAGCAATGAAGACTGTTCAAGAAGTCAAAATAGCCAGTCAACTCCAGTATTACCTAAGACTGCAAACACGGAATGATGTCCAAGGGAAAGGAAAAGATCTGAGGAAAGGAAAAAAGATCATTGTTGAATTGAAAACATAGATGCAAGTAGAGCTTTTTGGCAATTCTCTACTGCAAAAGTTTGTGTGTTGGAATAGGGGGGCCCACTACAGGAGAGCAGGATGTAAATGGGCCTAGAGTAATCTTTGATACCAATCATCTAAGACTTTCTATTTGGAACATTGCCCTTTTAAAAGATACTTATTCCACATTTATTTTCTATTGGCAAGAATTCCTATAGTCTACGCATTGCATAGTTTTAAAAACTGCTATTTAGATTCTAATGTAATGCTTTTATAAAAACACATTTTTTTCTTCCCTCTAAAAATACATAAAATTTTTCCTGAGATAAAACAGAGGGTTGTGTCAGAGACTTTAATTCAGGAAACTGAAAAATAAAAACAACAATGCAATTGTTGCTAATCAAATCAAATCAAATCAAATATATTTTCTTTCCTCCTCTTCCCAATACCCCCTCCACACACACACACACCCCTCCAGAGGATGTTTAGGGACAAGGTATAATCTGCTCACAACACACATAGTGCAAATATTTCTTGATCTTAAAAATTTGGATTATCTAGGGCATCTTCTGAATACTCAATTAACACCCATCAATCAGGCAAGACTGCAGACTAAAGCTTGTGTTGGGAGGAGTTAGGTCACTACTACAAGTTGAGTTAGATGATCAACAATCTGCAAAATAGGAGTATGGAAAGAAGTAGCAACTTAAATTATACAATCACAGAATCATTTAGGTTGGAAAAGACTTTTAAGATCTTCGAGTCCCACCACAAAATGATGAGGCAAAAGAAAGATGAATAAAAAAGGAAAAGAACTATTTTTTTGAAGGTCATTAGGAAAAGATTAGTTTGTTTCCTTTTATGACTGAATACTATTTGCAATAGGAAGGGGTGTCTTTGTACTAGCTTTGTATAGGGCTTTTACAAGAGACCTCTAACCATGATTGCTCTTTCTTAGTGTTATCAGAATTTTAAACAATAATTTAAAAAGTCAATTAAATTACGTGTATATATATAAAAACATATAAATATATATATAAAAATACACTAAGGATAAAAAAATCATTATTTGAACTAAGAAGCTGTGTGTAATATATCAACATAATTAATTTTCTTAGCAATTCTTTCCTCCCCTCTTGGGAGGAATACAGGACCATTGGAAGAGCATGCAGGGATGCAACGAGGAAGGCTAAAGCCCAATTGGAATTGAAGCTGGCAAGAGAGGTCAAGGACAAGAGGAAGGGCTTCTTCAGTTACATTGGTAGCAAAAAGAAGACTACGAAAAATGTAGGCCCATTGCTGAGTGAGGCTGGTGCCCCGGTGACAGAGGATACAGAGAAGGCAGAATTACTGAATACCTTCTTCGCCTCAGTCTTTGCTGCTAGGACTGGCACTCAGGATTCCCAGTCCCTGGAGATAAGAGAGAAAGCCTGGAGAACTGAAGAATTTCTCTTCATTGAGGAAGATTGGGTTAGAGATCACTTAGGCAACGTGGACACCCAGAAATCCATGGGCCCTGATGGAATACACCCGCAAGTGCTGAGGAAGCTGGAGGATTTTATTGCTAAGACACTCTCCATCATCTTTGAGAAGTTATGGAGAACAGGAGAGGTGCCTGAGGATTGGAGGAAAGTCAAAGTCACTCCAATCTTCAAAAAGGGCAAGAAGGAGGACCTGGGAAACTACAGGCCAGTCAGCCTCACCTTCATCCCTGGAGAGTTAATGGAACAGCTCACACTGGAAGTTATCTCTAAGCACATGGAGGAGAAGGTGGGTATCAACAGTAGTCAACATGGATTCACCAAACGCTACTTGACCAATCTGATAGCCTTCTATGATGGCATGACTGGCTGGGCAGATGAGGGGAGAGCAGTGGATGTTGTCTACCTTGACTTCAGCAAGGCTTTTGACACTGTCTCCCACAACATCCTCANTTGCTGATGATACAAAGCTGGGAGGAGCGGCTGTCCACCAGAAGGCAGTGCTGCCAGCCAGTGTGACCTCAACAGGCTGGAGAGTTGGGCAGAGAGGAATTTGATGAAGTTCAACAAAGGCAAGTGTGGGGTCCTGCACCTGGAGAGGAATAACCCCATGCATCACTACAGGTTGGGGGTTGACCTGCTGGAAAGCAGCTCTGTGGAGAAGGACCTGGGAGTGTTGGTGGACAACAGGTTCACCATGAGCCAGCAATGTGCACAGGAAGGCTAATGGTATCCTGGGGTACATTAAGAAGAGTGTGGGCTGCAGGTTGAGGGAGGTGATCCTCCCCCTCCACTCTGCCCTGGTAAGCCTACATCTCAAGTTCTGCGTCTAGTTCTGGGCTCCCCAGTTCAACATACACAGTGAACTATTGCAGAGAGTCCAGTGGAGGGCAACCAAGATTATTAGGGGACTGGAGCATCTCTCGTATGAGGAAAGGCTGAGAGAGCTGGGTCTGTTCAGCCTGGATAAAAGAAGACTAGAGGGGATCTCATCAATGCTTATAAATATCTAAAGGGTGGGTGTCAAGAGTATGGGGCCAGACTCTTTTTGGTGGTGCCTAGCGACAAGACTAGGGGCAACAGGCACAAACTGGAACACAGGAAGTTCCGCCTGAACATGAGGAAGAACTTCTTTCCTGTGAGGGTAACAGAGCACTGGAACAGGCTGCCCAGGGAGGTCATGGAGTCTCCTTCTCTGCAGATATTCAGAACCTGCCTGGACGCATTCTTGTGCAACATCCATAGCAGGGGTTTGGACTAGATGATCTCCAGAGGTCCCTTCCAGCCCCTACCATTCTGTGATTCTGTGAATGTATTGATATGGATTCTTTTCCTATGTTTAGTAACATATCTACTTCTAAGAATTGGTGTTATTCTGTCTAATTTTTATAGAAATGGTGATAGACAACATGGTTCTTCTTTTCAAAGTATCTTTTGTACACTGTCTAAATTAGATTAGAATACTTTCTCATTCAAGATGAATTAAATAAAAAGGTTTTATACTCTTTTTCTAATGATTCCTGTTTGGCAAATAAAGCTGAGCTTTAGTTAAATTAAAACACCAATGATCCAATTAAGTAAAATATTATCTCCTTCTGTCACGGGAATTTAGTTCAAGCGTACTAAGTCAGACCAGACTTTTCCAATAATGAGTGTGGTTGCCAGTTAGCAATACGATAGCAAATAAGTCATTAGGAAGGAATAAAAACAGTACCTGACCCGGTCAGTTCAAATGAGTCCTCATCCCTATCAACATCACTGACTGCAGCTAATTCTGCTCTGCAAGAATATTTTTGTTGCATTAGGCAGAATTTAATAACAAAACTTGCAAAAGCAAATTCCAAAATAAATATTTTTCTTTCATGAAATGCAAATGCCCATAGACAGAAAGAAACATTGCTAAATGAAAAAAAAAAATGCACCAGGAAAATATTGAAAGAATAAAAATCTATCAATAATATCTTATTATAACTTGATTATACAAGTAATTATATGTGTAAGTTACAAGTTGAATATATTTCTGATGATGACTTTTACATCACCATTTCTTCTGGAGTTGATGCATGTAGAAACACTGTGTTCTGGTCCTCTCAAACTTTAATCTAAGAATCAATATTGGAAGTAATTTTTTTATTAAATTATTCTTACTGAACTCATGTAACTCCATGTTACAACATGCTCTGTGTATGTATGCTGGTAGGCTTAAGTCTACAATTGTGTCGAATTCCATTTGAGAGAAATGTTCTGCAGAATGGTAATAGCTGATGGGATCATGAATCTGCTGAGACCTTTACGTATTACCATGGTAAAGTAACAACATAATCACAGGTTTTAACAGTATAATTCAGTATCGGCCATTAGACAACAACAAAAGACAAAATTTGAGGAAATTTATCAACTTCCGATTTCTTCTTTCTCCAATGCAATTTTATACACACTGCTGAACTAATATCATCTACAATGAAGCATGCAGCTCCTAATGACAGCTTAGCAGATAATGATTTCACCATCCAATTAAATTTTTATAATTTCCAAATTTTTCAAAGTATTTAAAAGGAACACAGCAGGGGATTGAATCCTAAACCCTCACAGTCCAAAGACCTTAATGCATCAAATGGGAAAGGTGAGGTTGTGCCATGTATCCTCACTCATAGATGTGGCCTTTTCCTTCCTTTTTAATACTATGTGCTTGAAACCTATGATAAACTATCTTCCAGTTCAAATGAGTCTGTGCAAGACATCACCTGTTACAAATGAATGCATTTCAGTTGGCACCAGTGGAGCTGGTTTGATTTACACCTGTGAAAGCACTGACGCTCCCTCTGTACCAGTGCCTGGCTGGAGTCCCAGTGGCTAAGTGGGAACATAATGCTCATGTGTAAAACTGAGAAATGAGGGAAGGGAATTTGCCACAAACAGGGGTCTGGAAAAAAATCATCACAGCCTTCAGCAGCAGATACTTGTATTCCTTTTCCATGTAATACTTAGTCTTTAATTCTGAAAACTAAATGAAGAAAAGACAACATTACAATGAAATTATAAATTCTTGTTAATTGTGCAAGATCTGCAAAACGCTTAATGCCATTGCTGCAAGTAATGAAAATGGCAAGTGTAGAGGAGTAGTGCTCTTTTCAGTAGTACATAAGATTGTAGTATTTGCTTTTTTGAAACAGGAATCACTGTAAGAATATCAAAAAGACCTGTGTCTCTCTGGATGCCACATACTGACAGTAATATATTACTTTGCATTATGTTTCCTGCTGTATCCCTTCTGCAATATATATAAAAGATCAATGCATGAAAATATGAATTACACTGTATGAATAAATATAATAAAAACAGATACTAGAGATTTAGGAAACCTTTACATGAAACATTCTATAACAAATTTTGTAAGACACCTATTAGAGGAGAGTTCATAATGTCTAATGACTGCCTAATTGTATTTATGAGATAGTCTCTCTGAAGATCATCAGGTAACCATTGTTCAAAAAGTTGAGAACAAGCAGGAGCTTTATATTGCAGCAT
>VZSC01010571.1:35274-71916 GCA_013398225.1 Steatornis caripensis
AAATATCTAAAGGGTGGATGTCAAGAGGAAGGGGCCAGACTCTTCTCAGTGGTGCCCAGCGACAGGACAAGGGGCAATGGGCACAAACTGGAACACAGGAAGTTCCACCTGAACATGAGGAGGAACTTCTTTACTGTGAGGGTAACAGAGCGCTGGAACAGACTGCCCAGAGAGGTTGTGGAGTCTCCTTCTCTGGAGATATTCAAAACCCGCCTGACACATTCTTGGGCAACCTGCTTTAGCAGGGGGGTTGGACTAGATGATCTCTAGAGGTCCCTTCCAACCCCTACCATTCTATGATTCTATGATTCTATAGCTTCTCTGGAAAGTCAAAGGCTCAGTATACTTCCTAGAAGCATGGCCTCCGTAAGGTTCCGTAAACTAGGTTTACCCTACTTTAGGAAGCCACCGTTCTCTGACATGAAGAGACATGAAAGGACACTGACCAGCCTACAGATTCTTGTTGTGTTACCCCAGTGCTCTACCTATTCTGAAATCTTTTCTGTGTTTATATCCCAAAGATGATAACTTTTAAAAATAACTTGCAAATATGCAACTTTTAAATACTTTCAGCTGGAGCTCTGTCTTAAATCAAAAATAATAGATTCTTGCAGTTAGAACATGAAAGGAAAGACTGGAACTGTAGGGTCTCCTGCTTTTTGAGCAAAGAAGTAGTTGCAAACTTATACTGAAGGAGTACGAGCTTTAAGTCCATTGCATATGGAAAGGTCAAAGATTCTAAACCGATTGAATTTGACATTGATTGGAACTTTAAGTAGCAAATAGATCTTCTGCTGTTTCATTTTTTATTTATATCAGTATGCTCTTCAGTTCCAGGCTGATCTTGGGGACTTTTAGAGCAAAGGCTTATTAAATTCTATGGGTGCTGATTAAACTTTTTGCTTTTTGATCTTTCCCTTAATATACATTTTCGTTATTTCAAACATTTTTCTTCACTGAGCATATTGCAAATGAATATGAAAACTCTCTTCCTCATATATTTAAATCTAATGTTACGTTAAATTCAAAACGCTTGTTCCATAAATCACACTTGCTGTAAAACACTGTTAGTTAAGGTATCTTGTTTTGTTTGATAATGACACACTAGAACAGGTAGGGAATGATAGGGTGGAAAGATTCTGCCTCAACATGTCTGTCACTGTGACAAGGCATATGATTATAAACTATTTGACCACTTCTCTTTTCTAAATAGTAAAAAAAAAAAAATAACTTCATTCTTATCATAGAGGTGAAAAATATAAATTTTAACACATATATTAGAGGGATAATTTTAAGGCATTTATAGGCACATGATTTCATGAGTGAAACAGAATATCATCTGAATTTTTAATGTCACTGTTGTAACTTGAGTTGGCCCAAAAAACACAGGCAAACAAGCACACCACAACACAAAACATGCAAAATAATCCAGCAGTCATGAACCAATAATGCTTAATGTGTATGAGATATAGGAATGGAAGGTACAGTAGAGAAGCTGAAGGACGACTTCTGTGCTGAGATGTCTCAATTCCAAGAAAGTACAATCATGTGAATCATGTTCCAGTTGCAAGATTTCCTCAGAACAGTACCTTTAAAGCCTGTGTTAATGAAATTGTCTTTTCACACAACAACTGGTTTTTTTCCTCAGGTTTCAGAAGTGTAGCAAAGGGTTTTGTTGTAAGTATTTCTTTCAATTTGCTAGAACATTCAGAATGGTTTCAGATTAAATATTCTTTGGGCATGAGACTGTAACTTCCTGTGCATTTGCTACAGTGTTGAGACAAACTTCCTGTAACACAGATTGAGGTCTATATATAATTCAAACGATAATGCAATTAAGTGCAGTCCTTCCAGTTTTTATAACTACTTGATGAAGCTGGTTTCTGGTCTGATCAACTTATTCTTTGTCTCAAGTGCTAATAAGAAATTGGTAAAATAAAAGCAGTGATTACTTAACAGTAGATTAGCAACTTAAGAAATTTTGTGGCCTCAATGTAAGTAGGTTCAACAAATTAAAAAGAGAATGAGAGTAATGACTAGTTACTACAGAAAGAGGAACAGGAACATGTTTTTGAGGTGACTGAGTTAATATGGTCACTCTGGAGGAAGAGGACTCAAAGTGTTTAAGGAGGATACACCTTGCAGGACCGCTTGTGCATCGCATCCTACATTGTGATGTCTGTCCTGCAACATGACACCATTTCATATTAAGAATGACAACTAAAATGAGTGGTGGAAGCTGGAGCATACTGGCAGAAGGAGAAGGACTACTTGAGAAAAATGTCATATTGCTTTCAAGCTCCTCTAGAAACAGAAAAACTTAATATACCTGGCAGAGATACGAACCTTATTGTCAATTTCAGAGTTTTAGAAATAATAACAAAGGGGTCACATCCGCAAGTTTTTACTCAATTGAATATAATTAGGGTCTTCAGGAATAGTACCAGTTATTTCAATAGAATGTTTATGAGGTGATATTTCTTATAAAAACTTAATATGTTAGAGAATATAGTAAATAAAACAAATAAATTGGTACAATACAGATAAGTGACACACTGCACAGTCTGCATTTTCTTCTAGCTTGACTTGCATAATTCTTGGGGGGCGGTTTTGTAAAAATAAGAAAATTTCTCTTTCAGTGGAGTGTTTTAATTAATTAACCTTTGGATAGGAAAAAAGTAGATTCTTCAGACACAGCTAAAGTGTCAGAATTTGTTCTTCAGGCTTGGATTACTTAAAACAAGCAACATTTATATGGTATGATGCAGAACTTAATCAGATCACAGAAATCCTGTATACATTTGAAGTTATGGATATATTCATGTTTCACATATCATTAAGCTGCATTGTGTAAGAATATTGTTATGCCTTGTTTTTAATAAAAATGTCACACCTATGTACTAACAAGCAAAAGAAAAATTTCTTCCACAGCTCAAGCCTAAATCACTTCTGCTCAAATGGAGCAGTTTAATTATAAATCTGAACGGTGATTGTCTCTGTTGTATTGTCCCAATGCAATTTTTTAAAAACAGTGTTGAGTTTCCATGAAGTTACATTCTAGCTATACTATTTATTTGCAAGATTTACTCAGGTTTTTAATGGATAAAGAAAAATGTTCTTAAGAATCCACAGAGAATACAATATAATAGATAAAGAAATTAAAAAGCTTTATAATTTGGAACAGAAATGATTGTATGGCTTTAGTAAGATCTCTGTTTTGTACAGCTGTGGCTGTACTTATGTTTTGTATTGACAAGATGAAAGAACAGTCACCTCTGCTGCTGCTGTTGGGGATGGAGAAGGAAGCAAAGAGCACAGAGACATTTTACCCCAGAGACAGGGGGCAGCAAGGTTACTGCTACAGAGACCTCTGAAGAGGGAAGAAGCAGGAAGTGAGGTCAAGAGCTGTGTCTGAGTGAGTTTATATTCCATCCGTTTTCTGATAGAGATGCTCAATGGAACAACAGAGGTGTTAATTTGTTCCTAATCCTTCTGCATATGGTTCTTCCAGAAGTCCTGAGGAAAATAATTTACAAGAGTAAAATCCTCTCCAGGCTCCAGGAAAGCCTAATTGTGTCCACAAATCTTAAATCTTGGCCTCAAGAAAGTCAATGGCAAAACTCCCATTGTCTCCAATTTTATTCAATAATAATCAGGGCCTTGCAAGTAGTAGCAGAGTACTGTCCTGCAGAGCACTAGCAGGGTACTCTCCTGTAAAGTGCAAGTAAATATTTCTCATTTGTTTCAATTCACACACTTAGGTAAATTTTCTTTCCACTTTTTAATTTTTAACACATTGAAGATCTCAAAATGGAAACAACAAAGGCATTTTGCTTTCTTGAGTGAATATCATTCACCATCTCTCTCCCTCTCTCTCTCTGATTTTCCAGAACTTCAAATAATTGATTGCTACAAGTTTCAAGAGACAGGATAAACTTGATCAAATAGTGCTTTTTGCGATTTTAGCAACAAACCTTCATTTAAGGCAGAAATTATTGTGAAATCCTTTCGTTGATCAGGAGTTACTTGTTATATGACAGGGGTTTTAATCATTTATTAATGTTCACAGAAGTAAGGCTTACTTCACTGACAAATGTTGCAGCTACTGATGGCTAAATTCACCTGGATTAGCAGTAGACACTATGATCAAGGAAGTCATATTCAAAAAGAGAAACATTTGTTAGTAATTTTCCTAAAAAATACTCCTTTGGTGTAATAGATGATTTGTACATGCCCTTTATGAACATAAGAACAGACTTAGCTATTAAATAATAATAAATTAACTGGCCGGAGACCTTCTAAGTATCAAACATCATCTATTTCCTTTGCTGTCTGCCTTTAAGTTTTCATGGGTTTGCAACACACTTCTCCAGTTCATCATCTTATGGACATTTGTTCCAAATACAGAAACCAGAATTGAGAAACATGTTTGTGTCTCTCTAAAAAGACAATGTAAATATTAGTTATGATAAAGAACAAATTTCTACTTTTTTTCTAACAAATACTTTTACTAACTGAATAATAGAGAAAAAGGCACTTCAAGAAAACATACAATCTAGTGACAGATGAATTTTAACCTGAAAGACGTATGTATAGAAACTACATATTTGTTAATGAGGTCACAGAACACTGGTACCTATTTTGAATTAGATCAGTTAATTCTAAACAAATTAGCTTCTGTTTGTTAATGAAACTCTTACTCTAGCAAATTTGCACCATAAATGTACCCGAATTTAGCAATAAAGAATAATGTAGTCTAATTTATATAGGACAATAAGTCAATTACTCCAAGAATCCAATTAATTCAGGAAGGTAATATATAAGCAGAGTGCTTTTGCTTAAACCAAATCAAAGAATGAACAGGTAATTACACTTACTGACTAATGAATTTGCCAAAAATGAGTAAGCCAGAAAACAGTAGTTATTTCTTTTGCTCATCATTTTTGAGGGGAAAATACTCTAGGTATACAAATTACTGAAGATAGTGTTTCTAATTCTACTAACAAATTGATTATTAAAATATTTCTTTTCAGTGCAAAGTTATTTGTAAGAAAATCTCATTTCTTTCAAGGATATCTGATGGTGATTTATCTTCTGCAGAATTGTATTGTACAGATTCAATGCAGTGAAAACTGACTTGCAAGAGTATTCTCTTGTAACTACTGCTTACAGTAATTGAAGAGTATTTCTCTCTAGCATTGAAGCAAGCTATATTTTCCTGTCTCATTCAGAAGGCAAGAGCTACCTCCTGAACAACAACCGTAGTATGTGCTTATAGGAATATAGTAGGTGCAGCCTCTGAAAACACAGCCACACATGGAATGACACGCAAGGCTGTACTGTGTAGTATTGCACCTTATTTACATATAGGGGGTAACAAGTAACTGTCAAAACCCATATCCACAGCAGGGCACAGGTCTATTTGTACGAGTCACGTGCCTCATAGAACTTGTTCTATTAAAGGAACAATGGAAAGTTTGACTCAATAAGAACAGAAACAGGAAAAGGCTTTACGCACAGAGATCCCAACTCCTACCCTCACCTTTCACACCTGCATGGGGAAATAGCCGTTCCTGTTTAGCTAATATGAGATCCAATTTAGAGGTACATCCTTTACCCTAAAACTAAGTCTTTTGAGAGGCTGTCAAGGGTGTGAAAAGAATACAGTATTCACTTGTAGTGAGGCTTTTTAAGCTTTCAAAACTCTCTGCTATCCAGTTGGCCTTGTTCTGAGTGCTGCAAAATATGCTTTGAAAAATCATCTAGCATAGGCAAAAGAAAATATTGAAGCAAAACTGAGCTTTTGATTTACTATATGTGTGCCTTAAAAGTACATATTTTTTCATTTTAATGTTACATTTATAGGAAGCATGAATTAGTGTTGTGGGATGCCAAACACCTGCCACAATCAAATTTCACGCTATAAAATCGTGAATAAACTATGTCACAGCACACTTACAGCCTTATCAGGGTGATGTTATTTTGTAAGAATTCAACTGAATACTAAATTTTCTATAAATATTCTTTTAAAATGGATAAAATTAGTGAGACACCCCTGTTAAAGATTTTGGAATTCATAAATACATTAAGATTTCTTTGCTAATTTGTTCATTATCTCAATGACCTAGTTAGACTGGGCTTAGGCAGCACAATTAACAAGCCATTATAACACCAATCTCCCATAAGATAAACATAATCTTAAAATTACTTTGTTATAAACAGTACTTCTAAGTAGTAGAGTTTTCATTACTGGAACAGCTGCTACCTGGAGCAGCAGTAATTTACTTCCTAATTTGATACATCAGCTGCAGCTAGTAGCAGTGTAGCATTTCTGACTTCCTGAAGCATCTATTTTGCAGTCAACTTTGTTAGTATTGTGGACCCTAGTGACAATTTTGGGGCTTGTATGACTCCGTTATTATCAACACCATGGCATTGACCATGGAATATGGGATTCCTTGGGATTTTTCTTTCTTAGTAAAAGCTGTAATATTTACCCTTGTAAAGAGAAACCTACACAAGTTCCTTCTTAAGTGTGAGATTAATGTGAAATGGAATTGTTATTTTAGAAGAGAAAACAATGCAAGAATCTGAAGACATCTCTTCATTCCATAAATAAAAAATTGTTTTGTTCATACACATGAAAGAACCTCAGAAATGCTGATTAACCTCCCTCTCAAAAAAAAATCTGATGCATGCCCTTTCTACTGAAGCAAGTTTGCCCTCAAAATGAATTGTTTTCATTTTTAAGACAGAGCAACAAGAGACATTTTCAGAAGACATAAAAATGCTATACAAAGTGGCTTTCCAAGCTGCCTGTAATCTGTGAATGTCATGACTGATTGGCAGATGAATAGGTGTTTCAGCCAGGCTGGGCTGTACAAAGCACAGCTAAGAAGAGATACACGCTTATGTATAAAGAGGTTATAAAGGAGTACTTACGTATGTCAGCTGGAGGATATTTCTCTCCGTGGCTGCAGTGCAGCTTTCTAACATAAGTCCCTCCTCAGCACAGCAACACAGACGCACCATGACCACTGAGGGAAAGTTGTAAGGTGCTTCCAGGTGACTTGCCAAATGTGCAAATAAACCTTTGGTCTCCCAGTATTACTGACTACATGTTGTGGGCTGATCCTGCTGCTTCACCTACCTCTCTCCCACAGGAGAAATATCCATGTCGTACTACACTGGGGCAGCAGATACCAGCTCTATTTCTACTTTGTTCACAAGAACTCCTACATTTCCTTGCTGAACAGAACTGCCTGCTGTGAAAAGGATGAAAAAGCACTCTTCCCTGTGGACAGGCAAAGTAATAAACTAGTCATGGCAACAGCAAATTAGCAGCATATATCAGCACTGCAGGGTATATATAGAATTTAAATAGCAACACACTGTCAGAGTCCTAGAGGTATTATGGACTTTGACATAGGAAAGTTAATGTTGTTCAGGTTCTAAAAACCAATGTTCATATAAAAGCCACAGATGATAACTGTACATCAATTTACAGAGGGCATTATCAACTCTACTTAGAGGAAGGGAAACAGACAAAGAAATAAAAGGGGACAAAGTGGCTCAACAGTAAAATCTGTAAACAGAATTCAGTGAAAATGTAGTGACTTTAATGGCAGTACTCTATCTTTTAGCTGTCTTCCAGTGCAATAGCAACTGTAGATGAGCATTAATTAAGTTTGCTTTTCATTCAAGCCATGTGACCACAAAGATCAGAGAAGTGAAGCAGAGTAATCAACTTTATACAACTTCAGCTGGGAACACCTAAGAAATTATCAATCCCAGTAACTCCAGCTGATTCTGAAGAGGAGCAGAGGTTATGATCTCGACAGAGAACACCACCTAAAACAAACTTGTCCTTCCATGTGAAACTGGGTCAGTTCAATGAAGATTTAAGGACGAGAACACTAAAGGTCAAGACAGTGGAACCAGAGGGCCTACAACAAGAAAATTTGGATCATTTATCAGCACAGAATAATCAAATGAGCTTCCCCAGCTGCTGGTTTTACACAGACAAACATACACCCACATATTTTCCATATGCTTGTTTTATAGTAGTCCTTTTCCTGGTGAGACATGGCAGAAAAAAAAAAGAAAAAAATAGAATATGATAAAACATGTAAATCATATGCATTACTAATGGATGTTGCAAAACAGCTAACAAATGTTTCTAAAAGAAAGGGCAAATAAATTTTACATAGCCAAGTATTTTAAAAATACGCATTTTATGAGAATCTTAAAGGAAAAACAGATGGCATTTTAGACTGCATTCTACATACAAGATTTCCCTGTCACAGATTGTGAATAATGTATGCATCCTTTCTCATCTCTTTTATATATAAAAAATTTTGAAATATTAATTTTTGTAGTTTAGAAAAAATTATGGTGAATACTTTCATGTGCATGAATTCAGGAGAAAGTACTGGCCTTCACAGGAATAAATATACTTTTAAGAGCATAAACTGACATTTAGAAAAATATTTCTGTTCTTCATACTTCTTTTTACCCTTTTTTCACAACAAAATTTTTCTCTTGAAAAAATAATTTTTGAGTTGGACTACTCTAATTTTCTTTCCACTTAAAAAAATATTAACTAGACTTCATATTTGATTCATTATTGCAGTGAAAAATTCTATTTACATAGATCATATTTCCTAAACTAAATACATCAACAAATAATTTTTCATTTCTCTGTCATGATTCTCACAATTTTGCATTGCCTGTTTCATGCTTTATCTTGTCACTCAATTAGGATCAAGTGAAAATTTATTAAAATGGAAATCTCTCAGTAACTTCAACATAAATTTGATCTGTCTCATAATTTTTACTGTTATTTGGGTTTTTTTTCCACATTGCAAAAAGTAATAGCTGAACATATTCTAACACAAATAAGACAGAGAACCAAAAAAGAAGGCGTATGCACAAATGCAGCTTTTACTGAGGCTTTATTTTGTACTTGTAGTCCACCTGTAGACCTCACATGCAGGTCACAGACATTTTTGTGAATATATACATGTATATATACATATACTCACACACATGCATATACTAAACTCCACTAACATAATTTGGGGTTTATTTGTTTAATAAGTGATTCAACAGCACATCAGGATATACACATGAGCAAGCAATGGAAATTTTTGCCTAGGCACCTCTCTTGCCTCTTTACCTTGGAATTTAATTTCTTCTAACTCAATAGCCTATCTCTGCTTTGATTTTGTGCAAACCATGTAAAGACTTGTTTTATGGTACCTAGACTTTTGAAGGATTTTAGTGCAGTACTCACCTAGCCTTGGGTAGTTTCTCCATACCTACTTTTTATTAGATGCAAGCTGTACCTACATTAGCAAGTAATGTGAACCAGTAAGAGTGGATCTGTAGAATGAAGCAGCTGATGCTGATGAACGATGCCCACAACAAATGCACCTCAGGGTCTCGTCTCGTTCTAAGGACTAAGTGCCAATTCATGTAGTGCATCCTCTCAGCTTATTTTTATCCAGAAGTGATCTAGTTCGTACCCTCCAAGACTTCTCCTGGTGTGAGTAAAAGTACAGTAAATCTGAATGATCAAGATATTTGCCTCAAAATTGCACTTTACATTGGAACGAAAATGCTTGTGGAGATTCACCACCTATCAGGAAATGCACAAATGCCACAATTCTGAAATGCGGTCAGGACTTCAGTATTTAAGAAGGATAATATCAGCTTCTTCTTCATTTTGAGAGAATTAAAAAGAATTTTTTAGGAAAGATCCAATTTATGTTCTGGACATATCTTCAAATGGAAGTGGGCTTTAGTTTATGTTTGTATTGTAAACAGAGGTGATTTCTCTTGAAGTAACGCTATACAGCTCTCATCAGCTGGTTATAAAATTAGTCGTGGCATAATGTGAAGTAAACTGGAATTTAACAGTAAAAAACGAAGATTTACTTTAAAATCCCTAAATGTGAAGATCAATTTTGTGAAAAGTATTTGTGTCAATAAAGTCTGTTAAAATGTGTGGGGTATAGGCAGCATTTAGACAAATTTCACCATTATCTTTCCTGGTAGGCATTGCTTTAGGCCCTTGTTCATCTTGCCCTTAGTTTATAACACCCATGAATATTAAGACTAAATGACTTTCAGCTATTTAAATATGTGATTGTGATACAATGTTAATGGCTTTGCAAAGTCTTTGCATAATTTTACCTATCTTTATAACTTACTTTTTTCCTGAAGTTTGAGTTATATTATTGGAAAGAAACACTAGAGAGAAACTACTGAAGCAAGTAACTTTTGCATATATACTTAACTGATAGCATACCAACTGCCATTAACCAACATGGCAAGAGACAACACAAACACACAGGATGAAAGAATCTTTGGTTCCTGTCTTGCAGATACTGGGCAGAGGGGTTGCAGGCTTTTTTTCACCCCAAATAATACCATTTTATATTTTCCCCAAAATGCAAAATTATCTGTATAATGAATAAAATCTGATCAAGTTCGGTACATATTTCCTATTATCTTGTATAGCCTACAGGAAAACTAATGCCAATAGGCTAATTACTTATACTATTATTTTTTACAAGTTTTTAATTACCAATATTAGAAGATAATTAAGGAAAATGAGCAGCCTGTCAGAATTATTTAATACACTGAGGAAGGCATTACTTCACAATCAGTCTCTGGGGCTGGGTTTCCCAAAGAAACAAGTTAACAATCTATTCCAAGTAACACAACTGAAGAAGCATAAAGCATAATGCAGACAAATTATTATGAGTTTAACAGCACAATAGAATGTCTGTTTTCTTTGTTATTTTAATAATTTCGTTATCTAGTCTGATGATCCATGAACACAGTAGCCTAGCAAGGAATTGACAGCATTGCCCTTTTCTCCCTTTCCCTCTTTCCCTTGAGCTTACTCCTTCTTGCAGTTACAAATTTGGCATTGCTAATGTCAACACTAGGAATGGACTTGGAAGCTGACTATTTAATCTAAAGAGCATCGCAGTGGCTGGATGTAGAGAAGTTTAACCAGTAGTGCTTTATTTCATTTCCAGGTAAGCAGATATGCCCAGCTCTCTCAGTTACTGCATTGTTCAGCATGGACACAACTCCCTGCTTACCAATTCAGACAATATCAAACTGTAGAACATTATTTATATAAAAACTCTACATGTAAAAATAATCAAAAACCAGAAGGATGGACATTCTAGTCTCTAGGATTTTAATATAATTTTGATAATTACTCTGACAAGTAATTCAGTCTTTCCTGTGCTTCAACTCCTTACTTATGGAAGAGATATAATACTTTCTTGCCTCACAGAGCCGCTGCAAGGATAATCATTGTGATGTTCAGATGCCTTAGTGATGAGGCCCATAAAAGCACCTCTCTGAATCACAGTACTTTATATGGATGGCAATAAGTGTAGAGGACAGAACAATTTATTTTGTGTAAGACGAATTAAAATCTCTTAAAAAAAAATCCTCCAGAACAAAAGAATAGGTTACATATTAATTTATTTTTTAATTAACAATACGTCTAATTTTACTAACCTGAGTAATAAAATTATACTATAGTTGCTACCAGGCTCATCTGGCAGAATTTTACACTCAGCTTGCCGAAGAAGGAATAATGTAGTAAGTGCAATTCAGAATCAGGCCTTACAATAACCTTTCGGACATGGCAAATGAAGCATTGCAATGAACATGTCAAAACAGTAAACAAAGTAAACAAATCTTGTTTGTATCCTACAAGAAAGAAGAACTTATTTTTAGTTCTGTGTTTTGCTATACAAAAAACCCAGATTTTTTTTCTAACATAATAACAAGTGTGTTACTACCTTTTAACTTTTTGGTAATACCAAATTAGTCTATCAGTATAGAAATCACTCAAAATAAATAATTCTTTTGAAATGCCAAAGTGGCATCTTTTAAAATGCCAGAGAAACAAATAACTTTACCGAAAAGAAATTCTCAGTAAAACTGGTCAGTGTTTTCACATCTTTATTACAGTACTTGAACTGCACAAATGTTGTCTGCCAGAATTCATTAGGCTTACAGGGGAATCTCCTGATTCTACAAACACTCATCGATTTCTTTTCTCGGACTACTGGTATCAATTAGGGCTAAACTAGAAGCGGTTACCCTCTGTTGGGCTGATACAGCTGGATTTGACAAGCAGGAGCTATTAACTGGCTTATATGATACTGCTGAAAAAAATTCTCTCAGACTCTAGAAGATATACATTGTACTAATAACTTCAAGGAGATTTTTTTTCTTGGCTTGCTCTTTGTCAGATAATTTCCAGGGCAGGGGGAGATTAGAGCAAACTAGGGGAAAACTTCTAGAGTTTAAAGTTATATTATAGTATTAAGGAAATTTTAGGGTAAAATACAGCTTCTGCCTCCAAGATAGAATGCAGTTGGCATGTATGGAATCCACTACTGCAGTAGTTCCCTAGGCAACACAACCTGCAACCATAGCACACGCTAAGGGGAACAGAACAGAGGGTGGAGCAGAGCGAAGACACCACAACCAGGTTCTGTTCTAACCTTTGCAAGGATGGGAATTTGATGGTACTATGGAATTTATAAACCTCATAGCAGCTGCCAACCAAGGAAGATAACAGATGTTGGTTATTGAGTTAATGACCATGACAAAATTGCTTTTGTTGGATGAACCTTGCTCATTATAATCTCATTGTAATATGAAAGTACACCTCCATCCCAAAACCACCCGCCTCCAAGGTACAAGCACCGCTCGCTGAGATGCATCTTATATTTTAGAGTAACTATCTCTTTAAAAGCGAAGCAAGAGGATTCTTCACCGATAAATAACAAATGCATGTATGAGTAGAGTCACTCAAGCTCCACCTAAAGAATTAAAATAATATAAAAGGAGTATGGTAGAGAACAAATTTAGCGAAGACTCCATTGTAACTATTGGGATTAGTTGATGGGCCAAACCTATCTTCTTCCCCATAGGGATGCCTATTGGGGAAGGACTATACTTTGAGTGCACTTAGGGATTAACTTCAGATAGATTTTCTTTTATTAAGTGATTAGATCTTGTATGTCTGCTGTTTTCATGCTTGTTTTTGCAGTTTGTGTATCACCAGCAATCTCTGAACCTTAAACTGTCATGGATTTGTATAATAAAAAGTCTCAGCTAAATTTTGTTTTGGTGTAAGTTTCCAGAAATTGGTTTGACTGATGAATCTTTAACAGGATATCACAAAGAGGACATTCGAATGGCCCTCCGATACAGTGGGCTATCTAGTCAGGTTCGGACAGGCTGATCAGGCACAAGAGTCTAGTCTTTCCTGGGACATTAACAGGCTATTCAAATGCACAAGGCTGGGGAACTTTGCTCCCCGTTCACCTTCTGCCCTTAACATGACAATCTTTGACAGTTTATGCTTCATTTCTCTCAATAAGAAAAAAATCTATTGTCAGAGCAATTAGACAGCTCTGTACCACTTTTAAAATTGTAATCCTTAATTGACATAATTCATAATACATAAATATCTATAGGCTGATATATTTTGATGCAGTAACTTGTTAACTAACCAAATCTGTATTTTGACACACCAAAGCAAATGTCTTTTGTTACTTTGTCATGAAATACTAAAAAACTGTACTCTTCAACAGAGTAATTCTACATCAACACCAAGACACAAGGAAAAAAATACTTATAATCAACTGTGATCAACAGGTTACTCAAATATCACTGCTGAAAAGCAACGACAACAGAAAAAAATTGAATAGAACAACCTCTGCTGAATGGCACAGTGTCATCATCAGGGACTATGTTTTTTCACTGCCAGGTAGTCACAGGTAGAAAAGGTTTTACTAATTAAAACATGTTTATTGACATTATCCTATAAGATACTGGAACAGAAAATTCTCACATATCTTGCTTCACCTTAAGCTTCTTTAAAGAGCAAGTGAAACTGAGCACCAGAAAACTACTTTCGAAGACCCAGAGAAGTAAAGAAAAATCAAAAGGCTAGTGTACACACTGCTGTCAGGCCTGAATTTGTTCATATTCAACTTGCACACAAAACATTGACTCTCCTTCAATTTATGTGGTACTCATTTTGTATCTAAAGACTGTATGCAAACATATAAAGCATTCAGAAGGTTTTTGAATTTGCAAGATAAACAAGAACTTCTTCCACAGAAGTGAAGTAGAAGATATAATAAAAGCTTCCTTTCATTTACTTTTTGCTTTTCAAAGTATGATTTGAATGACCTATTGCATTTTCTAAGAATGGCAAACGATTTGTATAAAAAGATAAAAGCACAACAGCAAGAAGACCTGTGGGAATATTTGTGCTTCATATTTGTCTTTTGCAGCCATGTTTGAGTTTGGGCTTAAGTGCAGGTACCAATGCCATTCAAGGGCTGTCACATTTGTGTTACATGCAGATGACGAGTTTGCTTGGGAGGTTTCATTGCACCTGATTTGAGTCCCCTCCCACGCTCAAATTGGCCTGAGCACAGATTGAACTCTTGCCTGAAGGCAGAGAGAAAATCACAAAGGCATCAAGGAAAACTGAGTGTGCAGGCTGCAGCACAAGCTCAGTCCCTGAGCAAGCCCTGAGGGCCTTGTAGGGGGCCTGAGCAGACTTAGTTCTTTTTAAGGATCTTTTAAAGGAAGATTCTCTGCCAGCTGCATGGACTAGAAAACTAATGAAACAGTGTGAGATGGTAGGTACTGAGAGAGCTTGCAAGGAGAGAATATTTGCAAAGATATCACAAACGTCTTGCAAACTGGATGTTATTCTCGACATCACATTAGGATGCTGATCTGTACTACTGTCTTAAAGCTTTATAAACCAATATTATTACTAATATAGCCATATTCACTAAAGAATTAGTACATTGCTACATGAAGTGCTGCAGATATTTGTATTTTACGTATAAGGAGTAATGTTTATATTTTCACTAGGAAAAATAATATTTAAGTAAACATATTTTTCTATTTAGAATTGGATTGTTGTTTGATCACATTCCTGCCCAAACTGTCCAAATGACTTTCAACAAAGTTAAATGAGTCGCATTTGGGGACAAGACCAAAATAAACACTTCTCATTTAAAGTCTCTCTTTTACATTTTTTCATAGGTAGGGGAGAACGTCAGTTATTACCAATGATCCCCACAGAAGAACGGTGTGCTGTGCTGTGTGCAGATGGCCTCCAACCCAGAACTCTGTCTCTGGCAAAGGCCAAAAATGAATACCTGGAGAAAAGTGTAACGTTAGAGAAAGCACAGGTCACCATGTAATTTCCAAGCCTCCAGTAATTTGTGGAGACGTTCGTGGTTAGTAATAACTATGTAGATATTAGCCTTCAGTAGATAGATTTTTCACAAACTTCTTCGTGCTCTTCTCACATATGTGAAAAATTCTAATATCCACAGCACCCTGTGGCAGAGAGCTACCTATTTTGGGTTTTATGCAGAATTGCTTATTTTTCTTTGCTCTGAATGCACACGTGTCGGCTTCATTTGATGTCCCACATCTTGCATTGGTGAAGGAGCAATTCCTCCCTCTTCAGCTTCACCATTCTGTTCTAGATATTATGGGGACCTATCATATCTCCTTCCCTTTCTCTCTTTTCCAGGCTAAGGAGTCCCATCTTACTCAGTTGTTCCTTGTCGAGGAATCAGTCCAAAGGTACTGATTCCCTTTCTATCCTTTACTGTACTTTTCCCAGTTCTTTGGGACACATGTCCTGTTTGAGACCAGAGATAAATAAATAATTCACACAGTGTGGAAGATTCAGGCTCAACAGAAATTTAGATACAAAGCTGTATTAATGACATTTATTTTCTTCTGCTGCTGATAAGAATTTTTAGCATCCCATTTGCTTTTTTGGCACTCACCACACACTGAGCAAATGTGCATACAACTATTATAAACAAGATCTCATTTGAGAGAGATTATGGTTGCCTCAGAGCACAACGTTTTATTAACAAAGTTAGAATTATCCTTTCCTCTCCCCAGTATGTACCACTTTATATAAAATTTTGTCTGTTATTTTGATCCTTTTTGATAAAGTCTTTTTTCCCATTCTTCCCATTCAGCCTTTGTCTTTATTAACTCAAATAGCTTAATATGAACAGCAAACACTGGTACCTGGATACTTACACCCTTTACAAGATCATTTATGAACATGTTAAACAACATAGGCCCCTGTCTAAATTCTTACTGATACTGAAGATAGCACAAGAGCATCCAGGATGAAACATGGTAATAGTTTTTTCAGTGATCAGTTAAGTATTTTCATGACAGTAGGAGTGAATAATGCGTCTGTTAGTGAAAAATCTATTTTTTTAGCAAGCAGTAGCAAGGTCGTAATGGCATTAGTTCAACAGTATCAATAATAACTCTAGCTTACGTGTTCAGGGACTGACAGTTAAAATAAATACAATGTACACAAGAAAATAATCTCTGTAATTAAAGCTGGTGCTGGAAGACAGAAGGATTTTTCCAAGATCAAATTTGTTTTCTACACACGCTTTTTTCTCTTGTTGTAAATACAAGAACAGTTACTGCACGCAGCTGTTTATACAAAACCCGTTGTACCTCTCAAGCATTTTTTACTATTTCAGCTAACATGGCATGGCTCAATCCGTAACATTTTGGCTACCATCACTGGAGCAAATAATTTCAGAATACAATGAAACACAGGTATGTGAACCCAGGGGAAGAAAAACGCCATTGTTTAACTAGCTGATGGAAAAATATTAGTGCAACAAGAGAACAGCTTGCACGCTGCGATGTATGTATGGGGCGTCATTTGCAATCCTGCTTTCCTTTCTCCTTAGTCATCCTCTCTTGCCTATATAGCGCTATAACATATATATCACTGCAGTGCAGTGGTCGTAGTATGCGTGCTTCTGGTACCACACAGTGAATGACACCAAGGAATTTATCAAAGTTTTAAAATAACTCTGGAAATAAAAGAGAAGGGCAATTTTCAACCAGATTGTTCTTATGCTTGAGTTCATCTTTGACCCTTAGAAACAGCATAATCTCTGGTTCGTAAATGACTCTGCAACATATTGGATTATTTGGAATTTTATAATCTATCTTTAGATTGAGCAAATGTTCGAGAACAAGTGGCAACAGAGACAGAACTGTGCAAGAGTGTTCCTGTAACAAGAATATTTTCCACTACTGGCGAACCTGAATGATATTTGTTTACTTTTATGTAATAATATTTCCTCAATTTTAGGCTTGTCATATTCTACTTTTCTTCTTTGTTGAGACCTTTTTTGACTTTTCTTTCACGTTGGGTTTTTGCAGGTTTTTTTTTCCAGGTGGAAAAAATGTAATCTCATCTCTTTAACATATAAATTATCTTTTAGCAAATACAAGGATCATTTATGAAAACAATTATTTTCATTAGACTTCCACATCATATGTGGAAAATGTAAGCAACCTTTCAGGTACACAAGGCATGCTTCAAATCAGAACAGAAGTTGCAGAATTCAAACTTAACTGTAAGTTGGGTTCATTGCTCAGAATTTAATCGGCTATGTAGCAGACCCTCTGTAAGGAATAAAGTGATTGTAACTTTTGCAGCAGAGTGGATGTCAGGTACAGGGAGACAGAAAGAAGGATTAGAGGATGGTTATCTCCAGAGGGAGAAGAGAGACAGGTCATTTACATCCTGTGGGACATGGAGGTGGGTCAGGGAGAGGGGAACAGTACATGCCATAAACCCAATACCTGCTCCGAATCCATTGCTTTCTGTATCAGATAGAGTTACAAATTGTGGTTTGATAAATGTACTTCAGAAGCACAGGGTTTTCACACCTTAGAACATCTGCTGCGAAAAGACTCTCAGGGCCCTGACTGACAAACTGTGCTAGATGTAAATTCAGCACCTGACAAAACTGTCAGTCCTAATTATCTTCATTTTTGTTTATAACTTACATACAAGGATATTAACTACAGTGGCTGAAAAAGGGATAATCTTCTAACCCTTTAGCTTCTCCTGTAGTTTGGTGCTGGGCATCTGATTGGAATTTTTTCTTTTTTTTTTCTTGAAAGATATAATTAATAATTGATTGATTCTTGATGGGAAAATGTTTTTGTTTCAGGAGATTTGGCATTTGATTTGAAATGAATGAATTTAAATTTGAATTTTGATAATGCATTTTATTTTATACTTATACATTGGTTTTGAATTTCAGTTATTTTTCATGCTATGTTTTCATAAAATGTAAATAATTATGTGTATTTTATCAAAACAATGAATTTAAATGATGTAAATATTAATATTTTACATTTTTAAAAAATGAGTAGAATTATGAAACCAATTTTATAAATACAAATTTATGAAACTTGCTGTTCTAAATTTTTTTTGCAACCAGTGTATTTATACCAAGTCAGCATCCCCCTAAAATGAGCTAAAGAAACAAAAAGTCCACATTTTGAAAAACAATCTGTCTCATAGATATGAAACCCTGAACTTTACACTAGTCTCCTATCATCTATCAATTCTTTCATTAATATTTCTATAATTTGATTTTTCCTATTGAAAATTTGTATTCTTGTAGTATGCTTAAGTGAAGTATTATGCTATCATCTTGTTTTTTAACATGTTGCTGTGATCATAAATTTTATTCCATTTCTAAACCTCCTTGTTACTTGGTGTTCATATTATTATCCAGATACAGGAATGCCTGTACTTTTTTTTTATTTTATAATATATATATTTATATATAATAAAAATTAATACTTTTCCATATTTTCCTGTTTGGATAATTCCATGTAATTTCCTCCTTGGCATTCTGATGCTCTTCCAGAAAGGAGATCTCATGACCGTAGCTAGTTTCTACTTCAAAGAATCATAGAATCACAGAATCATAGAATGGTTTGGGTTAGAAGAGACCTTAAAGATCATCTAGTTCTAACCTCACTGCCAGGGGCAGGGACACCTTCCACTACACCAGGTTGCTCAAAGCCCCATTTAACCTGGCCTTGAACACTCCCAGGGGAGGGGGGAGGGGGCATACACAACTTCTCTGGTCAACCTGTTCCACTGTCTCAGTACCTTTGCCACAAATAATTTCTTCCTAATATCTCATTTAAATTTACCCTCTTTCAGTTTAAAACCATTAACCCTCATCCTATCTCTACATGCCCTTCTAAAAAGTCCCTCTCTAACTCTCTTGTAGGCCAGCTTCAGGTACAGGAAGGCTGCTATAAGCCTTCCCTTCTCCAGGCTGAACAATCCAAATTCTCTCAGCCTGTCTTCATAGGAGAGGTGCTCCAGCACCCTGGTCATCTTTGTGGGCCTCCTCTGGACTTGCTCCAACAGGTCCATGTTCTTCTCATGTTGGGGGCTCCAGAGATAGATGCAGTAATCTAGGTGGGGTCTCACGAGAGTGGAGCAGAGGGGGAGAATCACCTTCCTCAACCTGCTGGCCACGCTTCTTTTGATGCAGCCCAGGACATGGTTGGCTTTCTGGGCTGCAAGTGCACATTACTGGCTCATATTGAGATTTTAATCCACCAATACCCTCAAACCCTTCTTAGGAGGTCTGCTCTCAATCCACTCATCACCCAGCCTGTATCCGTGTTTGGGATATCCCTGACCCATGTGCAGGACCTTGTACTTGGCCTTGTTGAACTTCAGTTCACTTGTGATTAATGATCTCATGTTTCACTAGTTATAAATTCAGTTTTGAATTGTTGACATACATAATACATGTGTCTGGTTTGAGTATCGAAAACATTATGTACATGGCTGCCAGGTGAGGCAGTAATTCTTAGTCAAACTACAGATTTAGATTAAGCAAATTTTAAATTTTCAAATTCATTTGAGTTTAAAGAGAGACTATGTTTTTGGTTCGTCCGTCCCCTCAAACTTCAAAAAAAAAATTTTGTAAATCTTATTTTAAACCATTCTTGCACATATTTCCTGCTTCAAATAATGTTCCTGTCCAGATGAAACCATTTAAACAAAAACATTCCAAATAAAAGTACAATAGATATAAGGCTTTTTCCTAACATTAATTCCTACATCATTTGTATTTCTCTATGAATGCGAGTTGACAACATAAACTTCAGACTAGCTATGCTATATGCTAGCACTGTTAGCACCATCCACTCAGCTGTGTTCAGAGATCTTGTGAGATTTGGTGACTTCATACTAACACTAACATCTTTGCAGTCTTTCAGTCTCCCACATTGATCACTGAATTTTCAGCCAATGCAGCCTGCTGAGTTTTAGAGTTTTAACTATTTCTATTTGTGACCTCCTTAACAGCCCAGAACAATAAACACAACCTTTTACACCCCCTAAAATGTGGGTTACAGCTCAAAAAGTTAATCCTTCCTTTTTATTTTGATGTCTCTTAGTCCTGAACTCACTCTTTCTCTTCTCATGTAATTAATGAAAACATAGTTCTCATCTTTGTTTCATCTCCAAATACCTCATATAGTTTTCATGAATGCAAGGACCACAGGCAAAAGGTGTTGCTACTATCAGTATTTTGCTTCTAATTTTCTCACCATGAGCCACCTAAGTAATTCAATAAATAAGTGAAGCCATTAGATCGATGAGAAAAATTCTGTTCTGAGTTGCTCACGTCTACTACATGGGACAATAAAACTAGGTCTTTATACATCTTGTAAAAAGATAAGCTTGCAAAAGCAAACATTAAATGTAAATCCGACTTGCTCATGGGAGTTTTGCATTTCTGTTGTTCTACTTCCTTCTCACACTTTTACATGCAGCTGTCAAAATTGCTTTGTGTCTCACATACTTTATACAATATACAGGATGCAAAGCTTTTAAAGTCATCCCTTTTTTCACCAGCCAGACAAAAGTGAGAGAGACGAAGGTCTCAGCTCAACACAGGAAGAAGTCCAGAGTTCTTCCCCCTGTTCTGATCCCTCTTACACATTTTTTTTACCGTTTCATTTCTCCTCTTCAATTTTCTTACCTGTAATAAATTGTGACTATGCTTTTACTTGAAAATGTGCATGGTATAAACTCAGTCAGTCAATTTAGTAAGCCAGGCTAAGGTGATCATGCTTGATCATGCTTTAAATTATCATCTAAGGACCACTAAGACCCAACAAGAATTTCACTGTGATGTCTGCAGACAGAGGTGAGTATATGAAATATGGGTTAAAGATGTACTGAACAATCTCATTCTTACAAATACTATTTGCAAGATCTTTCATACTAAAATCATCCAGGAATGAGTAACTGTGATGTCCTGCATCACGGCAGTCAATTAACCCACTACTAGCAGCGGTCCCTGAAACAATTCTCATCTCCTTGAAGAGAGAAAGGCACTGTGCAAATGTCTAATGGAACTGATATACAGGTCTCTATGTAGTATTGTTACTTCAGTTGTGAGCATACAATCTGATAAGCTAGGAAAAACCCTTATGACAGCTTTAAATGAGATATTACTGTGACACTCAGCAGAAATCTAGTAGAAATACATTTT
Source organism: Steatornis caripensis (assembly GCA_013398225.1). NCBI lineage: Eukaryota > Metazoa > Chordata > Aves > Caprimulgiformes > Steatornithidae > Steatornis > Steatornis caripensis. The sequence goes on from VZSC01010571.1 coordinate 56,751, forward strand.
TTTAAAAAATCAGATTAACCAGGGTACAGTTATGAACAGAGAGTTAAGATTTTCTTTTTATTCTTCAAAGGACAGTAGCATTCAAATTCACTGCACGTATTTCTTTTCCTTTAATTTTATTTTTTGTTTCAACTTAACCCAGTGCTTCTAAATAACACCAAAATGACAGCCATAGCACTGTAAATTTGTTTGTCTGAGAACAGGTTCTGTACAAGCAGTGCCAAATTTGCTTCACAGACTGCCCTGTCATCCAGACACTCATCTGAGAGGGCAAATCACTGTAAAATCTGAGTGTGCATTAAGAAATAGGTGTTGATTTAAGCTTGATGGAAGGTGGTCAACATTAATTTCAGTATATTAAAAACTATCCTCTATAAAATGCATAAATGATTTCTATGCTCATATTTCAGATGCAGAGGACAAATTAGGTTTCAGAAAAGCACTCTGTTCTGATCACAGATATAAAGATCAGCTTCCTCTAAATCAGCATTGTTTCTGCCTTGATATATGGTGAAACCCCTGAAGATGATGAGGCTTTCTCAGGTCTGAGTCAAATGAAAAATACTGTATTGTTACATGCATCCTGTACTGCCATAGGGCAGTTGTGACTATTACATTTTTCAGCTCGTGGGGATCATAACAACAAAAAAAAATCTGTAGTAGTTTGTACGTGAGCAGGTATAATCTAACGGTGGTTTAAAGAACAAAATGTTGCGAAACATATAGGTTATTCGTTAGCAAGATAATATCTGGCAAGCTGAGAATATTTAGTTGCACACTGGAAAACAGAAGAAAAAAGGGTCATTACTTCAAAGAGGATTTTGCAATCTTTTTCTACGCACCTAGTCTGTGTTCAGGCTGAGGACAGCCAGCAAAAATCCTTACTAAGAGCAATTGTGCAGGTGTATAACACGAGAAAGATGTAATGTATTTACACATCAGGGATGCAAAACACACATATATAAATGGAAGCATGCTACATGTGTAACAACTAAAAACTTGTGTTAGTATTATCTTGATAATGAAGAACCTATACAGTTTCAGCTATTTTGTTCTCTTGAGCTTAAGTTTTATTACGCTGCCTCTACTTGTCGCCGTTGAAACACCACACTAAAGAAAGGTTACAGCAAGATTTATAATGTTCTTGTGGGACTGCACCCCCTTGAGCTATCCCTGCGTAAGGGCAATTAAAACTGTTACCTTCTTAGTGGTTATAAAATATGCTGGGACATGGCCATGCTTGAAGATCTGATACTCTGATGATTTCTATCACCATTCAATGAGCACTGAGCTTTGGCACAAAAACAGAATCATGAATGTTTTTATCTTAAGCCAAATTTTGCATCACCTTTTGGAGCTTCAAGGCACTAGAAAAACACATAAAGCACAGCAAAGTAGATAAGCAAGCCTTATTTTACAGCAAGCCTTCCAGCACCCTTCGATTTTCATGGGTCACATGGTAACACCATATTCCAATTTTGCTTTTTAGTCTAGGACTGCTTACATGGATCTCTACTATCTTTCATTTGGTAGGCTGATGGATTTTTATGGCTATTCTATATCATGCAAGCAGAGGCTTTCCAAACCTTGATTTAATATTCAGGTTAAATGGCTTTTAATGTGTCAACCTGAAGCACTATTTCAAGATCTCTAACTGTGAGCTAGACTAATCCCCATCAGTTTCTAAACAATATTTTGATTTGCAACCTGACATTTCTTGAGCTAGTCTTCTAAAAACAGACATAAAAGGCATTAAATGCACCGGCCGATACTGGCTGACATTACTGCTGTAAATCTGTGTTCTCTTACAGGTGGCTTCCAAAATTAACTAGTCACACCTAACTGTTTAGTGAAATTGTCAGCTGATTTAAAAGACACTTTAAACTCCTATTTAGAAATTACTGTGACATTATTAGTGCAGCAGTTCTATAATAGGTAATATAAATGCCAATGCACATGTCACTATATTGTGTCTGGCTATGACAACTGGAAGAAGATAAAAACCCTGTGATTTCAGGTCACATGAAATATCCTGCACTTCATCATATACTTAATATCACTTTGAAATATAGCACAGTAGTATTCTGAAAAGAATTACTTTGAAAATATATGATTTTGGAATAAAGTTACATTATGGTAAACATAAAACAAATGTATTTCTGCAATCAATCAAGAACTCAATTGCATTTCACACTTAACAATTTTCTGTGATTTTAAAAAATGACATAAGATCTAAAGATATTGATTAGCCGCTGTTCAGTGTATTTCAGTATGCTGACAATGGTTTGAATTTATATCAAAGATGGCTTTCACTATCTAGATTTAAAAGCACAATTTCTCTAAAGAACTTCTCCCATTCAGTGCTTTACCTTCTTAGAGAGCTTTGTAGAAAATAAGAGGAAAACAGATCTCCATGTTGGTTTTTATTGGGTATTGTGTTTGGGGTTTTTTTAAGAGATTAGGCAAAGATGACATGCAAAACTGGACAGGTTCTTTTTTTCAGGTATATTGAAGCAAATAGTTAATGTAAATAAAATAAGTTACAATAAACATCAAAAGGATGCTTGGCAGGTAATAAACACTGTTGAAGAAAATGATCACCTGGAATGAATTGCATTATTCTGGAAGCAGATTTTTTGACTTACTACTACTGATGTACTAATTAAACATCCTAATTTATTTTGTGTTTCACCAGCAAGTTCCTTCCATATTTTATTTTATTTATTAAGTAACAGTAGTATATGCTATCCTGTCAAGAAACATCACTACTGCATGTGCTAGACTGCAATTAGATCTTTCCTCATATTTGAAAAGTGTCTTTTCTGCAACTTGTAACAGTTCAAAGAAGTCTTGAGTTAAAAACATGCCAGGTAAATATATGACGTGATAAATTTTACTCTTAATGAAAATATCCTATTACTTCTGAAGTTGCTTATAAGCTCAAATTCAAATGTATTGTTAGTAGTCAATTTTGTGCAAAATTAATATTATTTTGGCAGCTTAGAACTGACCCTAAATAACTACCCAGACTATCTTACACAAAGGAATAAAGACTAATGAATTAAAGTGGTGCAGCAATAACATCTCGGTCTTTGGATGTAAAAAGCACAGCAATCACGTTGCCTGTGGTACAGCATCGAATGTGATTAGAGTCCTCGTTTGTATCTTTAGTGAGTGGCCAAAACAAAGATACGTGCTAAAGAAAGTGTAAATTGTATCACACTTTCTGTCAGAAAACTGCAATTTTTCATTACTTGATCCTCTGCTGTTCAAACTGTAAAGCAACTCATTATACTATCTTTGTGATATAAACACACTGCTTTGTAAATGCTTTTGACTAGTATGTATTAGTGCTTGACACTAATGCCTACATGTGTAATATCCAAGTACATTTTTGGCTATTTTGTCAAATCATCTAGTGATCCAGGTGTAGTCTTTTGCTGTTTTATTTATACATCCTCTACTCAGAATAGTTTCTGGAAGGGCAGGAGAGAAAATAAATTTTCTGTGAATTTTATTCATATTTAGAAAAAACTCTCACATTCCCAGCTTTTACATTAAAAAAATAATTATAACATGGTATTAAAGTAAAAAATGAAGCATGATGCCTCATTTTCATAGTAGGTGAATTTGAACCTGTCTAGGGAAGTGGCATTTGGAGACCCAGAAATGAATCCTTGACCTCTCATTTTCTTTGAGTAAAGGCCTTTACTTAAACTGAAAATTCTAGATAACATGCAATTATGTACTGTACTACTAATTTTTCAAGTCTTGTTTTCAGGTTTCCTTTCTGAAAGCTCTATTATCTAAATTCACTTCACAGAAACAGTGGTCATATAATGAAAGAGTTGTATAAATTCTCTGCATGTGTGAGCGTGCATGTCTTCACAGACTATAAAGCTATAATGTAAGAGTTTGAATTATGAAGCAATAAAACGTATTAGAAATACTTGAAAACAATCTGAACAATCAGAAATAAAAGCAAATTTTACTGACACATAAGATAACAGCAAAAAGCATGTATCTTTGTTAGCTGAAAACTGTCTTGGAGTAACCATATGATTACAGAAATGACTGTGCATTCTGGGCTAGACATTTTTGGTTTAAATCTTATCTCTGGTATCAGTCTGACATTTATTGCAAAAATCAGGTATGCTAATACAGTAGATTCAGTTAAAGTCAGTGGTGCACCACAGACTTATCTCAGAACTCCCCCTTTTTTTTCCTTTATTCCAAAACCAATGATAAGGAAATTAGAGAAATACATGAAAGTAGAAAGTAAATATTATAAACTTGGACACTGAAAACCATAATAACATCTACAGCGGCTATATGAGAGGCTGAACAGTGAAGGGAATGAACAGAGGGAACTAGTCAGTTGAAGAAGATTTGCCCCACCAAAACCAGGTACACATTTATAGGATATTTTACTATTTGTCTCTGTCATTTCAACTTTCAAAGAAAGAGTAAAATATTACCTTTCCCACGTACTGAGGTTCGGAGCCCATGTACTCCTCCAGCACAAAAAATTGATTCCACACCCAGCCTCGTTTGACTCGCTGGGCAGATGACTTCCTCCCTGGCACTGGGACAACATTTTCTCTTGGCTCTGCTTCCAAAGTCTGTTGTGGTTGTGCATGCAGTGGTGTTAGGAGACCTCCATCAAACAGTACCCAGAGAAGCAGGGATAAGCAGTTCCTTGTAAGCATTGGCAATGGCTTCCCTACAGCAAGTAATAAAAACTCCAGCACTTAACGCAGAGCAGAGGAATCCAGGTTTGAGGTGTCTGTGGCCTCCACCACTTAGCTTCTGATTTTATTGCGGAAATGCTAATGCAGGCATTAATCCTTCTGATGACAAGGTTTTTGCCGCATTAAGTTCCATCTAAAGGGACCTATAAAAGAGATTTACATGGCAACATCAAATTACATAAAATTACATTGAAGCATTCATCAAAATTCTCACACCTAGTTAGTTTCTAGAGGCAGAGAAAAACATTAGGAATTGTAGTTTTAAAAGGTATTTCTATTTTGATTGTAGTACTGAGCTGCTCTAGAACATTGCACAGTTACAGGAATAGCTCATCCTCACTCTCCTTAGCATTACTCTTGCATCTGTCTGAGGACAGGCCTATAGCTTTTGCTTTATGATCCACTTATCTGACAAAACTGCTACCCATCAATGAAGTAAAAAGTATTTACTCCAGATTTACACAGGAAATATAGGGGAAGAGGGGACCCACTATTCCATCCTACTCCCCAGAGCAGGAATGCTTTGCTTGTTGTCTCTGCTAGAAAAAAAAAACATCTTGGAAGCATCCCCTTCTGTCTGTGAGTGGACTTGCACAAAGTTTATACTGAACCTTGGACGCTGGAGGATAGACTTGTATGAATTCCACAGTAAATAAAAAAGTAGAAATAGTGCTCTTATAGCTAAATACCACAAAGCTGCCAACAGACAATATGAAGTCTATGACTGGCATTCTCTTCTCCCCACAAGCCTTGTATCGAAATGAGAGCTGTGTTGTTCTTCAGGACTACTGTAAAGTACATTAAAAATTGCAGTCTTCATATGCGGAGAAAATGATAGAGCTGCAGTCAGCACAGAAAATGAAACAACACAGAAGCCAGTAAGATAAGACAGTGATATTCATTTATACTGACAAATGCCAGGTACACAGATTAAAAATAAATCAGTGCTAACTAACTACAGGGCTGAGACAGAACTATCACATCAAGGTGACAATTAAAACTGTGGTGATCCTTGTAGCAGCCAAATGCCATCAGAAACAAGAAAAAGAAAACCAAACCCTAAAGGAATTGTTACGATCTCACATCGCTCTGTTTATACTAGCACGGACCATATTAGCAGACAGACAGATAGGAAAATATACTCTGCTTTCTAGCCACAGTATAATTAACAGAGGTGCTTTCTTTTTGTATTTATGAAATATTCTGATTCATTGCCTCTAATTAATAAAATGACAGTGCTAAAGGATGTAAATATTTAAATATTACGAATGCAAATATTTAAATATGGAGTATGAAACAAGTTCAATAAAATGTAGCTCTAGCTGTCATTTGCAGCTTTGCACCAAATTCAGCAGCAATAAAAACTGGTGAAAATGAACACTCATACTGTCAAAGCATACTGCAACCCAGGCCCCAGTAAAGACACCATGAAGACTGCTAAATCCATGAAATCCATGCTGAAACAAATAGAGCTATTCTAGAATTTAGAATTAGACAATAAACAATAATACAACATCTACATTCATTTTCTGGTGGGCAGCAGTAAGTACTGAGGCAACATGAAGACTTTAGTGTTTATTTTCCCCCACTATTCCAAGCTATTGATCTTTCTTTTCATCGAATGTTTTAATGGCTTTCTTGAAGATATCCTTGTCTATGCTGGCCCTGATGCAGGTGTTAAAACAGAACCCTCACACTTTCATAAGGCCCAGGACATCTGTTTAATGAAAACAGTTTTCCTTCCATGGCTCTTCTTCATCAGGAGCAGATGACTGCTGGGCAGCATGTGGGACTAACTTGAATAGAAGGGGATGTAAGTTGTTTTCTGACAACTAACATTTCCATAAACCACACCTCTAGGCTAAGAAATTTTAAATCCCACTGTGGATTGAAAATTTAAGGATAAATTAATAATCTTGTCTATTCAAGACCTACAATCTAGGAATGAAGTGCCAGCCTACTCTACAGTCTGCTGGTTCTCATGCGCAAGAAATACTACTTGTAGGATTCAAGATGAATGCATTTTGCATCTTAAAAACAAAAATACAGTTTATATCACTATGGAATTCACCAGTTTGTTAGGGCCATATGGTGTCATTGATTTTTAAGAAGAAGTTTCTACCAAATCAATAAAGAGTTCTGCTTAAAAATCAATGACACTATAGGGACCTCAGAAAAGAAGAAATAGTGAAGTACCTAACCATATATATTTCTCATTTTCAAAGACTGCCAAAGGTTATACTTTCCTTATGAATAATATTATTACTATCCATAACAATAAATAACATAGAAATTCTTATTTGTTAGGTACGTGCTGAAGTATCTAAATAGAAAGGATTCATAATTGGGAGCCTGGAAAATCTAACAAGTTTTGAAGAAGAAAAAAAATACCCTAGAAAAATAACTGCACTTTCTGTTCTAAATTTAGGGCAAGACTTCCTGTTCTGGTTAGAAAGGTTATGTTTTAGGTCTTAATAAAAAAGAAAGCAAAAAATGTGCTGAAAAGGTATCTAGTGCAAGTGAGTGTTGTAATTCTATCTTCAGAAAGGATTAAAAATGAGGGAAGAACTCCTATTTGTTCATGATCCTTTAAAAAAAAATAAATTCTCTAAGTTGTGCTCAAGACATTTCAGTTTTTTTAATCTAGAGCAGAATATTCTTAGGTACAATGGGTACAACCTTCCCACTTTCATTATCATTTGTATTCTATGGATTTCATTCCAGCAAAGAAACTTTAAGACAGGACCCTACCACACTAGAGAACGGCATTCAATATATTGGTATGTATTTCTGTTAGTAGGTTTTTTCATTTAGCAGCCCACATGACTTTTTGTGCTTCTCTCTTCAATGCATTCAATGGTATGTAACATCCGATAATGGACTGCGTTTATCCATTATTCAGTTCCAAAACTTCCAAACTCCTGTGCCTCTCTTGATCCACAGTTGCACGGTGCATGCCTAGTTTTTTATGGCCAAATCACAGTAACCATGAAACACAGCAAAAAAAAAAGCCGGCACAAAAAATCCAAAGAAATCAAAGTACCCATTTGAATTGCCAAGCCATAAATGGGAGCTGGAAATAAATAACATAAAAAAGTAGTGGAATAGTCTGTGCTGCTTCACAAAGCCAAAAATCATGCTGCATTCAATTTAACTGCTATACCCCAGCTCTTTGCTGAGGAGGTTCTGTACATTACAGTTCTCCCAGCAGAGCTCTGCCTCTGGCCACGTCTGTCAGTCAGGGAGCTTTTAAAATGTTATACAGAATCAAAAGTAATGCAAAGAGATTGAAGGACGTCAATGAAAGGAGAACAATTCCCCTTTGGCTGGAAGTTTAGTAACCAAGTGCAAAACACAGAACACTTTAACCTGTTCTTTGTTGGTCTCCCGGACTGCCTTCCAGAACGCGTTATGTAGTCAGGAAAGAGCAATGCCAGCACTTGCTTCATTCCCCACAGCTTCAAAAAGCTGATGAATAGGAGGGTCAGAGAAAAACAGGTGCGTAATAGGTGTTGCAGTACAGGATTGCAGCACAGATGCCCTCATCAAATGCAAAAGAGTTCACCATGAAGAATTTTCTTTTATTTTAATTTAAAGCACAGCAGTTAGAAGGCAAATAATTGAGAATCCAGTACTTGGGCACTCAAGAGAACCACTCCAGCTTGCTGTTGTGTAACACCTGAGCAGTAAGAAACTGAGGCAGAGAGTCTCCCCCTGCCTCCTCTTCTTCCCCAGCTCTTCCTTGCTGGCTTTGGAGGAAGCCTCGTGAAAGTGGCCTGATGATAGAATATATTTAATACCACAGCTGGAACTAATACAGCAATTCAAAGGTTAAGACTAATATTTCTTTTAGTCTGTGTTTATTTCACACTTTCTGTTTAAGCTATGTGTTAGTCTCCAGCCAGGATGACTAAACCTGTCTTCGTGCTTTTATGTTGTCATATGCTCATTAGACATTTAAAACTAGCACCCTCATATACCTCTGCCTGGAAAAACTGCTATAAGGGACAGGAAACAAGGATTTAGAAATCCAATCAGAACATTTATTCATAAGGAAGGTATTATATTTCCTAATTTTTTTTAGGAATTATTTCCTCTGACGCTCTTAAAGAGATTATTTATCTAGTAAGAGAGTTGTGCACAAACATGCACTCTCAATTGCAACTGCAATCTCTTCCCCATACAATATGAAAGAACGCCAGATTTTCCTTAGATCTTGTTTTTTTTCAGTATTAGCTGTTGTTATTCATTTCTTCAGACTATCTTATATGGATTTAAGTACCATTATGTGTAACTTAATTAACCTACAAAGAGATTTATAGATGGAGAACCTATATGAACTTACCCCCACACATACTTGTATACACTGAGATTGCATTTATTCTTTTCCCCAGTTTGAAAAAGTGAAGTGACCCAGCAGCAAGCATAGACAATCTGTTAAAACACGATAATTAAGAAATCTTGATCCTATTTCTCTGTCCCCAAAACTGCAGGCTTAGAAATTCATTAAATGCAAACGATTAATTAAATATCACTACTAAGATTATTTAAGAACAACAAAACACAGTATAAATGGTGCTCCTGCAAGAATTTTAATACTAACCTGGATTATACTACCATTAATCTAAACAGCCTGAGCAAAGAATTTTTTCAGAACAGCAAAACTGATGTATGCCTTTACTGCTCCAAAACCCTTAATAAAAGAGAGCTATGGCACTGCAGACACAAAGCACCTCACTAAGCTTGGCAAAGGTTATCTTTTCTGGAGAGGACAACCATGCATCCTCTGCAGTCACTTGTATGCACATAAGGCCTGATTTAGAGAAGTCTTTGAAAGGAAATTCTAAATGATCTTTGATCTTCTCATGGTTTAATCCCAGCAGGCAGCTCAACCCCACCCAGACACTCATTCACTCCTCCTGCAGTGGGATGGGGAAGAGAATCAGAAAAGTGAGAAAACTCATGGGCTGAGACAAAGACAGGTTAATAGGGAAAGCAAAAGCTGCATGTGCAAGCAAAGCAAAGTAAGTTCATTCACTACTTCCCATCAGCAGGCAGGTGTTCAGCCATCCCCAAGAAAGCAGGGCTGCATCACACATAACTGCTGCTTGGGAAGACAAACGCCGTAACTCAAAATGTTCCCCTTTTCCTCCTCCTTCCTCTTCAGCTTTATTGCTGAGCATGATGTCATATGGTATGTGATATCCCTTTGGTCAGTTGGGGCCAGCTGTCCCCCCTCCCAACTTCTTGTGCACCCCCAGCCTCCTCACTGGTGGGGCAACATGAGAAACAGAAAACCCCTTAATGCTGTGTAAGCACTGCTCAGCAATAACTAAAACATTCCCGTGTTACCAACACTGTTTCCATCACAAATCCAAAACATAGCACCATACCTGCTACTATGAAGAAAATTAACCCTCTCCCAGCCAAAACTAGTGCAGATCTGTATGAAGTTTCAACTTGGACCAGACTACAGATGCACTACTGTCACATGAAGACAAGCAAGCAACACTAAAGCTCCATGAAGCACTCAAAACTGTCTTCAGTCCAGTAAAGCTGATAATTGCAACTCCATGAATGGAGGCAAATTGCTTTCTGACAAAGTATCCATTATGCACTGATGGTAGGAACATTTCTGCAGCCACCTTAATCATAAATCTATCAGCATAGAGAATGCTTTTGCTTATGTGAAACAACAGCTAATGTAGAGCAACCATCTTCCTACCCGTAAAGAGGTTTGAAAAAACTTGGCAGTACTGTAAAATGGTTGATCCATGCCAGATGGAAAGTCAGCTAAGACCTATAACTGTGAAGATGCTGTAATAGCTGACCATCTAACCTTGCTTCACTGCAATGTCTTGAAATAAGAAAATATAACAACAGAAAAAAAATTCTATGCTGTCAGTGTCTATTAAAATTAACTGCTAAAGCATTTGAAATGATATATATTGTGGTTAAAGGAACAGTAAAAGATTATGGAAAAACCTCAATTCATCTCTCACCTTGGTATGTTTTCTTTCTATGACCTTAGGCACATCAGTTAGGCTGATATTCTCAAAGGTATATATCTTTGTGAGTTTGACTTTCTTGAGCTTCACAAAGTATCTAGGCATCTTGGAAATAACAGTAATTCTTTTTTTCCACTTTGTATTTTTTTCAGTTAGGTTAGGAACTACTTGGTAATATCAAAATGGGGGTTGAGAGGGAGATCACAAGTGAACAGATTAGAAACCTCAAAGTGCCAAGGAGAGCAATTCTCAATCTCACCATCCTACAAGTCAGAAGAGTTTTAACAGAGTGATTGAGCAATTCCTGCCTCTGCAGCCATAAAAACCATTCGGCAAGTGTAACATCTGGAAACCACGCCAGGTAACCCTCATGGAGTGGAAAAAAAAATCAGTGTTTCTACCTACTAAGAAAACATCCAACTTACTGGGGTCTTAACCTGCTCAAAAACAGTTACTCCTTTATCTCCCTTTGTGTGGGACACAGTAAGCTGTAGAAACCTACAAAGGCTCTCCAGCTATATAGATTGACCCCTCATGAAGTCGAATCCTTGAATCTCAGTCCCTACTCCAGTGATTGTTTGTATGAAGATGATGATGAACAGGAGGAACAGAAACCCAATACTGTATGCCAAACCCAAATATTCTGTAGCTTAGTGATGAGAACACTCTGATGAAATGTGAGAAATACAGGTAGAAAACGCACAAACAGAAGATGAATCTTGGTATTCCTGGAATATATATGTCATTGCCTGGAGGAGAACTGTACTGACTGAAGTACTGGACAACAAGCAGATAACAGCCTTTCTCCTGCAATAAGGTGACTTTACCTCTCGTTTTGTTAAATTCTATTACAAAAGCCCCCGAATCCCAATATTTAATGTCAAATATTTTGCTTGATATAAAGTTACTAATTATTCAACTTGGCAAGAAAAATATGAGTTTGATTAAGGCTATGATTTTTGGATTTGACTGCCAAAGCCATCCCCTCTCTCTCGAGTGTTTATTTGCAGAGTTCTATTTTCTATACTGTATTATGAGTTCAATTCTAGTGTCAGTTATGCCTATAGATATCAGGAGTGATACTAATATGAATCTGGAATACTCTATTGAGTTTTTACTGGCATAAACCCAAAGTGAGATGAGAATGATGTCCCTGATCTTTGAGTATGACTGTCCTTGTAGCACATTCATAGGAAGGTTGTCACAAAGATATATTACAGCACAAAACCCATGTGATAATACTATATCAATATCCGATAAACATATTTATGAAGTGTCTAACACTGGAGAGGAGTCTAATTATGTTTGGCATTTGTAAGCACTACAATAATAAAAGTATTATAGCTCCATGGGCATGCTTTAATAGTTGGCTTTCTAGCATATAAAAAAGTGATTACTTAAGAGAGTTTGGTAACATAACAAAATCAGATGATGCATACTGCCAAAAAAATTGTACCTTTACTATGCTGAGAGTTATTGAAAATGTAATGAAAAAAAGCAATATAAAAATATTCTGTGTGAGTGCAAAACAATAAACTGGTTCTATATACAACTATTTATACATATTATGTCAGCTTTGTCATCATTAGCAATACTCACATGAGATCATGTATGACAATATAAGCCACAGAGCCATTATTTTCTACATGGGAAATTATCATGTCTAACTCATAAACATGCATAAGAATATCAGGGAGATAATTGTTAAAAAAAAAGACTGAAACTTTCATTATAAAAAGGAAACTTAATCAGTCAATGCACAAGGCTCCACGGTTCTTTGAACTCTTGAAAGTTACCTCAGGTAAAATGAAATTTTCCCTGCAGGTTAAAAATGAATGTTTATTTTGTGAGATTCAAATCCAGGTGAGTACCACTCTGTAAATATATAACACAGCTCTACAGTTTAAACAACAGTTAAAATTAAGACAGAAAATGCCTCAGAACAGCACAAAGTTTCCTTTTCTTTAGGAAGATGGTCAGACAATGAAGTTACATCATCGATTTTATTTTTATTCTGTCTTGTATCATGTACTATGGTGAATCTACACCTACTTTGTCAATGATCTAGAATCTTTTTTTTTTTGATACATCACAAAAAATTTCATTTCTGGTAGATATCTGTCAATATCAAAGTATGGACAATCAGGAAACCATCCTTCATTCTACTGTTCTATTTTTTTGAAAGAATAGATGAGATGGAGGAAAGGAGGAAAAGGCAAATCAAAACCTTTCAACACATTAGCAATATATCTAAGGGAAGAACTGCAAATCTCAGGCTGCAACTTAAACATATTTATAATTTTGTAGGTAACATGGGATACTGAAATGAATGTGAGCACATTTTAATGTGTTCTTTAATACACCATTTTGGTGTTCCTTAGGGTATTTCCGTTTTTCCCAACCTATCAAGAATTCTATCAATTACTTCAGATTGCAAAAATACCTTAGTTAAGATGCCATTATTGAAAGATTTTCCGCTATTGGTCAGATTAAAATAGTTTGATTATAGTAAATTTGATAGAATCCATTATATTTTCTTGTGTTAGGAGGACTACATAAATATACTAAATTACATAACTAATTCAAGGATAGATATTTTAAAATGAGTCCTTGCAGGCATTTTTTTGTGTATTGTGTATATAATGGCACAATTATTGCTTTGTACAACTTAGTGTTCTCTCCTTAGCCCTTAAAATTGAAAATATGGGTCTCCTATTGCCAATTATTGCAATTTGGATAAAGTAGATTTAAATGTCTCTGTCTCCCTCTCCATGGTATTAAGAAGTATTTAATCCTTTTCCATAACAGATTATGGAAATCCATAGCTTGACTTGTACTTGCAGACCAACACTTCCACTTTCGGTCTTCTGAAAAGTTAATATGTTTGTGCTAACCGTGCTGAATTATGTAATTTCAGAGGATGGTATGCCTCTCAGGAAACAATGACAGACAGCAGTTTTGCCCCAAAATTTCAAGACATTAATCCTGTGAATATTAACAGGTAGCCCCAGAGACAACAGAACTGAAAGATAATCCATCAATTTTCTTAACTGTGAGAACAGTCAGCTCAGGCCTCTCAATATCCTGGAATCACCTAGTTTACACCAAGCTTGCTCCAATGCTCAATAATAAATAACTTTTATGCTTAGAAATTCATCCCTTCTCATGAAAAAAACGACGTTTGTAATGAGCCTATGACTTTTCTGATCATAGATGAGCTAACATAAAAATCCTTCATGGGTTTTAAAACATCAGAAATAGTAACTCTAGGGCTTCTATTTCTAGTCTTTAAAACAGTTTTCTTTGTTTTGCCCACCATTATAGCATGGGACTATAAGGTCATCAAGGAAACTGCGGCAGGCTCTAGTTAGATTGCAACAGCTATTCTAACTAGAGAGTACAGCCATCTACAAATATCTTCAGCCAAAGTAATCCTCATTTGTTTTTTATTGTTCAGAATCAGATGTGTTTCATGAGAACTCACCAAATATCATAGCTGTCTGTGAATAACTAGTCTCTCGTCAAGAAACCTTTAACTCAAGTAAAACCTTCCACTCTCCAGTCAATGTGGAAGTGCTCCCAACCTAAGTCAACAATTAAACTCAGAGATGTTAAAAGCAACCACAACGCATTTTGAGTACAGTCTCTAGAATAGATAAAACAATATTCTTGCCTGACTTTTATCTTTCTAAATCTTTATGTTTCTCGTGTGTGACTTTTCATTTCCCAATTTCAAGTCTAATGAGTTGAGTAATTTTATAACAGATGCCTGGTGTGAATTTCAGCAGTTAAGGCCAAAAGCAGACAATAGATGAGGTGGTGTGGGAAGAAATAGAGGGCTCACGTTGGTGACACTACTGCAGCCTTATCTGTCTTGTCCAGAGAAATAAATGTAAATCCTTATTTGTGAAAATAATTCTCTTTCCTACCCTTCTAATTTTTTTAATAGAAGGAAAAGAAAAAATACATTAGAAGAGAGACAGGTCTTGTCATCTATATAACAGTCACACTCACCAACATAAATTATTGGAGGGTTCCTCTCACCAATCCCTTTTTTCCCCATATGATATACAAGTGGGCTTCTATTAACAAGCATAAATAAATTTTCATAATTTCAGTCATACAAGTATCTGTTCTAATTTACTAAATTAAAGGCAAATATTCTTTTGTCTCCATTTTGTTGTTCACACATACATCCTCCATCTCCCAGAACTACAAAAAAGTGCAGGAAATAGACAATTTTAAATGTGAAATGCAAAATCTCATAAATCTTTGAAAGCTTATTTACAGTTTTTAAAGAACTTTTTTTGTAAACAAAAATGACTGTAAAGGGTCATAAGCCATTTTCAGTTAGCACTGATTTAAGATATAATAGAAACCATATAATTTTATTATGCTTTTCCCCTA
>VZSC01010572.1:6240-26477 GCA_013398225.1 Steatornis caripensis
AAGTCATATTGTTTCAAGTTATCCGAGACTCTGCAGGTGCGATCATGGAAGCATAGCTGGTTACACGGTTACACAGTGTTCCATAGTTACTTACACAATTATTCTCTAAGCTCTTATAAAACTAACATTCATATAAAATTCTATTTGGTTATTTAACTATGATCATTTTTATCATAAACCCCCAAAATCAGCTCAAATCAATGACAATCAGTAACAACCTCATTAACTGCACGCAGGGGAATCTATGACTCGGGTTTCTCAGCTCGGTAACAAAAGCAGTCCAGAAATCAGTACAATACAGGCCAGGGTGATTTTTTTTTTTCTTTTAAAGCAAGATTTTAACGTTGCACCATTAATTTTAAACTACCCTGTTAGTCCCAAACAGATTTTAGGGGACAGATTTATCCAAGGTAATTTCAATAAGGTTGAGTGTTTGCAGCCAAAAGCTGTCAAATTAGACTCTAGAGACTTACACAGTGGGAAATCAGTGATGACACTGAACCGATTCTCCTGGATGGTCAAGGACACACCAGTCTCATCTAACTGGGAGAGGGGAAATAAGCATCTAGAAAAGAAGCTTTGGGGTGGAGGGAATCCTTCTCTGCCACTACTGAACTGCACTTGGTGGAACTGTGTTATGGTGAGACAGAGTAACAGGGAGGTGTTCTTTCCAGGTGCTTCCTCTGACAGCACTGGGGAGCTTTTTCACACCACTCCTTCAGGAGCTGACCATTTGTCTCAAGGCCCTGCTTAAAATGACTTCCCATTAGAAATTTTACAGGAGGAGAGGAGCACGTTGGATGGAAGAAAGGAAGATCTGTCTCAGCTGCTGAAGGTTACAATTTTCTGGAGAACAGGTAACAGTCTTTTATAAACATAAAAACTTGGATTGAAATGGGGAGAGAAAAAAAGAGTATCTTAGGAGGTTTGGAGCCCAGACGATTGCCAAGTTCTTTGTGTGCATGTTTGTGACGGAGCAGTAATCAGTGAGACGAGCTAAGTGTCTCATTAGGAACTTCAGTGTCCTGGAAAACAGGAAGTAGACAAATGTTCAGCACCCATGAGCAAAGCCATGCTGCAGTTCACATAACAAACCCCAGTTCTTTATTTCCTTTTAGTTTGACAGATCACAGAAAAAAATCATTGAATTGTGTACCCCAAGATTGATGTTGGAGTTGTCTTTAGCAAATAATTACACTGGGGTGGGGAGAGGGGAGTCTCTCCTTCACTTGTGCAGGCTCGAGGGAAAGACGGCCAAAGCATCTGCTCTCGGTCCAGGGGCTGGATCCAGCAAATGCTGAGGTGGATGGGAATGATCTAAATGCCACACAGCACTGCAGCCCTTGTTAGATAGGGGTGGGACAGGATGGTGAATGCTAATCTTGGGAAGGGGTATGGGGGTGGGGTATTTATTTAGACACCCTGGGATCCTGAAAACCAGCAAATTGTATCCAAGTTCTACTTTTTCTCTATTTTTTTCCTAATGATTCTAATATCTAATTTTTTTCTAACTTTCTCTATTTACTGGCTACAGCTTTCTTACAGGTATATATGGCAGATAGAAACCTCTGAAGTTTAATCTCATGTTCACATTAAAAAATATTTTTTTTGTATTAAACACGTTGGCCACCAGCCCTGAGGAGGAGGGAGTGCACAGAGGTAATGAAAATGCTGATGTATCTTCTTCCATGCTGTTGCTTGGCAGCAGCCCTGGCTTGTGCCTGCTTTGGTGTTTAAACTTCCACAAGTGGACAAGGTCTGAAGAGAAGATGGATGATTCTGGCTGGAAACAAAACAGACATCTCCAGCAGCCTGCTCTGGCTTACGCTGCCAAAGGCTGGGGACCTGCGTGCAACTTCTCCTTGCAGAGTAGCAGAAAAGTAAAGTGGGGTTTGTGGTTTTCTTTTGCTTTTTCAAGCAACACAGCAACTCTGTTTGCCTGCATCTCCCATGCCCCCTCTCTGGCCTAAGACTATCACACACACAGGCAGCATGATCTCTAAGTTCAAGTTTGTTACCCCAGAAAATAAGAGTGGTATATTATCTTAGTGCATTACAGCTGGCCACTCACGGTACAGAATCGTAACTGTTCTGCAAATTAACATACACTATGCTAATAAATGACTATGCCAATTATTATAAAGTATTAGAATTAGGCATCACAACTAGCTAGCCCATGACTATAAACTGCTATGCCAGCTGAGGATTATAGCAAAGTATTGAAAATAACTAGCCAAACACCATCTATGCTTATCATAAAGTATAATTATTATTAGATATCACTAGCCAAATACAATATATGGGCATGACAGGGAGCTAGCCAATGACCAAACAGCTACACAAATTGACAATTATCATGGAGTATTAGAATTAGCTAATACTTCGCTGTTGCTATCTATGAGTACTATAAAGTATTACAATTGGCAACAGCTAAAAACTATTGATGATTATCATGAACTATTAGAATGAGGTAGGAACACCCAGATATCATCATGAAATACTAGCATTAGACAGCAATAGCCAAATACTATTTAAGGTTACCATAAAATCATAGAATTAGTAGCAATAAAACAGTACCATCTATAATTGCTGTAAGTATTGGAATTGGATGGCAACAGCCAAATTTTATCTATGGGTATCAGAATCTGTCAGATTCTATCTACAGGTATGAAAGTGTTAGAATCTATCTACAGGTATCAAACTGTTAGATTTCTTGACAGAAGCTGATACCTGTAGATAGAATCTAACAAAGTGTTAGGTTTTTGACAGAATCTACCTACAGGTATCAGAAAGTGTTAGATTGACAGAATCTCTGAGGTTTTATCTAAGGTTATGAGAAAGCGTTAGATTTTGATAGATATAGCCAAATATTACCTACGATTATCACAAAGTATTAGAATTGGGTGGCAACAGCCAAATACTGTCTATGATTTTAATGAGGTATTAGAATTAGATAGCAAAAGCCAAAGACCACATGCATGCCCTATAAATGGTCACCTAAACCACCCAGGACACAGCATCCCATCTGGTCCAGCTAATTACAGTAGTTAGTGATAGTTATCTTTCAACATACATTGTAATAGCTGTTTATACCAATAACAATCCATAATTGGTCAAGACTGCCTACTGTCAGTTATTAATACTATTTAAAGACTCATTAACATACAGCATTATTATGTTAATAGCAATACTGTACTTTTTACTCTGATGTCTATTTACCATACCCTGCTCTAATTTTTAGTATTAAAGATGTGTTATTATACTTAGTCAAGACTCATTGCAGTGTGTCACCAATTAGTTACTAATACTAATTATTATAATTGCTGATTTTTAATCCTCTTATTATAGTTAGTTATTCTCTAGAGGATTGCCATAATTTGTTACTTACTATTATTGCTGGGGGTGCAGGGGCAAATTGGAGACAAAATACACTTGACGGAAGCTTGCACCAACTTTTGGGCTACATTTCACTTCTTAAAATTGTGATTCCTAGACCTGGTACTTTGCTCACCCTGTAAAACTCTTTCCTTTGTGATATCAGCCACTTCTGGCATAGCAGGCTTGTATTTGCCTCCTGTACATAGTTTTCAAAGATGACAAATAAGACTAAGCAAATACATGATGTTTGTCTGTTAATGAGCTAATTAAAATATATATCAACTTTATATGGCCATACACCATTTTACTATACAGAGGCACAGTGCAGCTATCTTGAGAGAGATAACTGGAATCGCAGCAGCTCGCTCCTGAAACACTAGCAATAACAAAAGCCCGAGCCATAACCGGAGTAAAGGCTGCACTAACCTTTAGTGAGGCAGGGGCAGCTGTTGGGGGACAAAGGCACCTGTGAATAAACCTAAAGGGGAAACAGAAAAGGCACATCAAAGCTGGAGCACCACAGCACTTCTAAAATGGCAGTGGGAATTTGGTGCGCAGGCAGCACAAACCACATTGGTGTTCGGCTGGTAATTCTGGGGATACATGCTTCTGATCTCTCAAAAAAACCACCAAACTTAAGCAGAAGTGAGACAAAGCAAGGCATGTGGAAGACCAGTTGAGCTCTCTGCTGAATGCTTTTCAGTATTTCGCTGTTCAGCCTGCATAGATGAACTAATATGGAAGCAGAAAGCGAAAGGCATCGCCTTGTACTTACTGACAACTTCTCATCGTGGACCTGATAGGTCAGCAAAGGGTTCGGGAGTTCGCGGAAGTACAGTTTGCAGAGGGAGCCCACGCAGTGAATGTCTTCAATGTAAATACCCTTGGTCAAGTCAGGAATCTGCTCAAACTCATGGCTGGAAAGGAGAACAGAAAAATGGGCAAAGGGGGTTGAAAAGGAGGAATGGAAATAAAAGCCAGTGCAAATTACAGTCAAGAAAAGCAAGAGTTTCCCGATTTACAGGAAAAAAGAAATACTTTGTCACCAAAGCCACAGGACCCATGCTTGTGGAGCTGCTTGAGTAGATTTTTTTCTGATAAACGAGACTTTTTTTTTTCTAATAAGGCATTTTCAGTTAGTTTTACAACTGATTGGCTAGTCTGCAATACCTTTTGCTGCAACAGGGCCCTTCACAAAGCCTTCAGAGAACATCTCCCAAGACCACAGAGACAATCTGAGTACTTTACTCCCAAAGGCTGTGACACAGAGCTGCCCGGAGGAGGAGTACTCACAGGTCTGAATGAAAGCTGCTGTCCCTTTGCAATTCAAAGGCCTCAGAATTGAAGCGATAAAACAACTCTGAACAGCAGTGCCATCGGCAGCTGCCGCACATGGAAACTGGTCACTGCAGAAATTCCTCGGGGACAAGCTGGTGAGCTAAGCATGCCTGTGCTACAGGGCAAGGAGAGCCAGAAACAACATTAAAAAAAAGCCCCGAGCATGCCTCATGATTTTCAGAGAGGCAAAAACCAAAATCACAAGTATTTATAAAGTAAAAGCTAAGCATAGAAGGCCAAGGGCTGGCTGACAGCTAGGATATGTGCATGGAAAGTGCTGTTTCAAATTAGCAGGACAGATCCAGGGACTAGCACAGCTGCCAGCAGAACATACCCTTCATTTTGGCACCCAGTGTATCCCATAGCTGCCTGGCAGACTGAGCCCGTAGGAAGTTCTCTCACTGGCCCTATATCCCCTATGGACCCCTCTCTCTACCCCTCGAAGCCCTTAAGAAGCCCTCCCTATGC
Source organism: Steatornis caripensis (assembly GCA_013398225.1). NCBI lineage: Eukaryota > Metazoa > Chordata > Aves > Caprimulgiformes > Steatornithidae > Steatornis > Steatornis caripensis. The sequence goes on from VZSC01010572.1 coordinate 11,425, forward strand.
CCCACTGAGCCCCTCTGGGGCCCGCACTCCCTCTGCCCCTCTGGAGCCCTCCCTATGCAGCCCTCTCTATGCCCCTCAAAGCCCCTATGGAGCCCTCTCACAGCCTTACAGACCCTATGAAACCCTCTCTGTTCCCCTACAAGCCACTATGGAGCCCTCCTGCCCTGCAGACCCTAAAGAGCCCTGTCTATGCCCCACTACACCCACATGGAGCCCTCTCTCTGCCCATCTAAGCCCCTGTAAAGCACTCCCTCTGCCCCCCTAAGGAGCCCGGCCTCTGCCCCCCCGAGCTGCTATGGAGCTCTCTCAATGCTGCTCTAAGACCCTATTAATCCCTCTCTCTGCCATGCAGAGCCTATGGAGCCCTCTCTGTGCTGCTCTCAGCCCCTAAGGAGCAATCTCTCTGCCTTACAGCCCCTATGGAAACTTCTCACTGCCCCTATAAGCCACTATTGATCCCTCTCTCTGCCCTGCAGACCATAAATACCCCTCTCTGTGCCCCTGGACACCCCTACAGAACCCCCTCTCTGCCCCTCTAAGATGTATGAAGCCCTCTCTCTGCCCCCCTAAGCCCCTCACAAACCCTCCCTCTGCCCCCTCTATGCCCCCCTAAGCCCCTATGCAGCCCTCTCACAGCCTTACAGACCCTATGAAACCCTCTCTGGTCCCCTACAAGCCACCATGGAGCCCTCCTGCCCTGCAGACCCTAAAGAGCCCTCTCTATGCCCCACTACACCCACATGGAGCCCTCTCTCTGCCCCTCTGAGCCCCTATGGAGCCCTCTCAGCCTTACAGACCCTATGGAACCCTCTCTGTGCCCCTATAACCCACTATAGAGCCCTCTCTCTGCCCTGCAGACCCTAAAGAGCCCTCTCTATGCCCCTCTAAACCCCTAAGGAGCCCTATCTCTGCCCCTCTAAACCCCTAAGGAGCCCTATCTCTGCCCCTCTAAGCCCCTATTGAGCACTGCTCTGCCCCCCTACGGCCCTAAGGAGCCCACTCTCTGCCCCTCTAAGCCCATATGGAGCCCTCACACTGCCCCTGCAGCCCCTAAGGAGCAGTCTGTCTGCCCTTGTAAGCCCCTATACAGAGCTTTCTGTGCCTCACTAAGTCCCTATGGAGCCCTCTCTCTGCCCCTCTGAGCCCCTACGGAGCCCTCTCAGCCTTACAGACCCTATATAACCCTCTCTGTGCCCCTATGAGCCACTCTAGAGCCCTCTCTCTGCCCTGCAGGCCCTAAAGAGCCCTCTCTCTGTCCCCCCAAGCCCCTATCGAGCCCGCTCTCTGCCCCCCCAAGCCCCTAAGGAGCAGTCTGTCTGCCCCCCCAAGCCCCTATACAGTGCTTTCTGTGCCTCACTAAGTCCCTATGGAGCCCTCGCTCTGCCCCTCTGAGCCCCTATGGAGCCCTCTTTCACAGTTTAAACCTAGGTCATTATTATATGCGCATCACGTGCTCTTTTTTTACACCCTCTCTCCCCAGAAGGGGAGAATGGGGCTTACAGGTTAGAGAACTTAAAACACCTTGAATCTAACTACAGTAGTGCGGCACTATAATAATAGGCAGAATAATAATGATCTATATACAATAAGTACAAAACCGATATCAAGCTCCTACTGCCCTGATGGCAAATCCATCACGTGGACGCTGTGGCGCATGCCCTGCAAGAGTCCAGGACTGTCCTCACTGGTAGGCAGAAGCTGGATTCAGGAAGGCACAGATCAGGATCGAAGGCAGAAGAATTGGGCAGAACCATCCTCCAGTGCTTCAGTGAGGAGCTGGGCAGAGCTGCAGAAAAGGATCCTGCATCACCATAAAGACTCCTCTGAATAGCCCCAGGCTGCATTTAAAGGGTCTCCTGGGCCACAGGTGGGGGAAGCACCAGGTGAGGCTGCTCTGGGCCGTTAGATCCCATTGGTGCCCTGGGGCCTCCGGCCAGAAAAGCCCAGGAGGGACCCTTGGGACCCCTGCACTTCATCCTGAGCTGAGGTGTGCGGGATGGAGTAGTGCACTTGCTCAGAGCAGCACAGCAGGGCAGCCTCTGCCTCTCACTGCCTCTGTGTCCGCTATGGAGCCAGCTCTGCCTCTGTGTCCCCCACAGAGCCCTCTCTCTGCCAGCACAAGCTTTCCACCCCGGCACATTTACTGTGGGAGCAGTCCTTAGAAGCTTGCATTTTCTGGACCCGGGCTCGTCCGACCGGGACGACGTCATGCTTTATCTTAGCTGGGCGAGCCCGTATCCCCAGTCTTGGTGGGTCAGTGAAAGGGTTGCCAGGGGGCTGCTAAGGTCAGCACAGGCTTTCAGCCCTGGCAACTTGCCTGTGGGATCAGCCCATACCTGACAACCCTCTCTAGAAAATCCTTAGAAATTAGTATTATTATAATTATAATCGTGCTGCCCGTATTTCTCATCTTCTCCTTCCCTGGAAGAGCCTCTGTTGCTCAGCACGGGACTGGAGAGGAGGATCGGATAGCGAGGTGCCTGTCCTCCCCTCCGCAGAGGCAGAGCAGGCACACGTTTTGCTTGCACTCGCCTACAGGTTCTGGGAACGGGAGGATTCACTCACTCACCCTTGGTGATCCCAGTGGGACCTCACCTGAGAAAAGGCCAGATTGAAACCAAGGGCTGGACTCTAATAGCCCCAGCACCATGCGCTATTTTGCACTTCTCCCTCCCTGCAAAGCTTTCTATGTGTATTTGAGCTCAGGTTTGCACAACACCAGGGCAAGGCAGCAGTCACTGCGTGACACGTGCAAGCAGGCTGAGGTCAAGGCGCATGGGGACCCTTCTAGGAAACGCGGTGCTGCAGGAGCAGGGCAGCCCGGTAGCCAGGTGTCTGCCATCCCAAGAGATGTCCTGAGCACACAGAGGGTCCGACAGCAGCAAGATCACTCACGCTGCCTGATCACCACCTCAGGTGCAAGACATTTAGATCCTGCATTTGACCCGGCTCTCTTATCTCCCTTTCCTTCCCTGCCCAGTTCTTTGCTTTCCTTTTCCCCTGTAACAGGTTCCCCTAACAACATCACAGCGTAGCCAGCCGAGACAGCAACACACTACAGCCCCAGCCAACAGCTTTTGCACACTCCTGGCATTTGGTACCATCCCTCCCGGTGGGGATCACTGCCCCACCACAGACTCGCCGTCAGGGATGCGACATGTCATCAGCCACTCCCACACGCAGTCCACCATCACATCTCCTACAGCACTTTCACCTAAATCCACCCAGTTCCCCCCAGAAGTGGCCAAGGAGCACTCCGATATCGGTGGCTGTGGTGGAGATAGCCTCCAGCAGAGAGACAGTGACAAATATTCAGGGGCAGAAGGCAGCGATGGCGGTATCAGAGACCACCACAGCTGCCAGCTGGGGGAGTGGATCTGTCTGGCTCAGCAGCCCCCTGCTAGGGCTAATTGGCTCAGCCAGCCCAGATGTCCTGCCTCCAGCTGATAAAACACCATGGGATGGACCCTGCCCTAGATGCCAGGGACAAAAACCACCAAGAAATCCCCCAACCCTCCGCGCAGCCCAGGAGGAGGTGTCCAGGGAGGGGAGGCTGTGCGCTAAGGGTCACGTCAGCGACCCAGCTCGAGAGCCCTGGGGTGGGGGCACCCCACAGCACCCGTGCTCCTCTCCCACACCTGTCTGCCTTTGCCAGCTTATGGAGAATCCCACTCCTTCCCTCAGCACACATCTTCCCTCCCCCGCGACAGAGAGAAACGCTTCATTTTCCTGCTCATCACCAGTCACTCCCCATGTCCAGGGCAAAAAATATCAACCCCCAGCATGGAGAAACACATCCAGGCAGCTGCTCCCTCAGGAACGCAGAGAGCAACCCTCTCGGCACGTGCTGGAGCGGGATGTCCTCACCAAACCGTGGCTTGGTGCAGGGGCAGGTGCATCCAGAGGACCAAGGCTCAGGGTGACACCGACACCCCCCCCACCCCGCCCCCGCCTGCTGCTGCAAGCAGCTCCGGTGGAGCAAGCAGCCCAACACCCTGTGGCACAGCTTAGGGTCCCCTTGTGAACAAAACCACCCTTCCATAGCACAAGGCTTGCCAACATGCAGGGCCCTTCCCTGTCACCCAGGGCCTGGGTAAGGGACAGGACACACACCAGCAGTGCTGACCCCAAGGACACCCCATGGGGGGTGGCCAGACAACCCTCCCCAGACTGTGGGTGCTACCACAGCGCATCGCGTTGCTCGTGATTGCACTGCGTTTCATCACCCAGACACGTAGCAGGCGGGAGGTTTAACTGCAGCTGCTGGGCCCCTCTAACCCTCTTAAATCCCCCTTGTTTTGTGGATGAGGTAAATGACCCAGTGCCCTGCCACGGTAACGAGCTTTCCTGGAACGTTTAAATGCTGTATCTGCCCAGCAGTGAGTGAGAGAGGTCCCCAGCAGNCCCTCCTAAATCCCCCTTGTTTTGTGGATGAGGTAAATGACCCAGTGCCCTGCCACGGTAACGAGCTTTCCTGGAATGTTTAAATGCTGTATCTGCCCAGCAGTGAGTGAGAGAGGTCCCCAGCAGCCTGCGTGACCCCGTGCTCGCATGTGGAGAGGGTTTTTAGCAGCGTTGATGCCATGCGGGTTTATCACACGCGTGAGAAAACCCATCGTGCGTTGCCAGGTTCTGGGCTGCATCATCCTCTCAGCAAGAAACCGCAAGGCACTGCTGTCACCTGGGGTGTCCCCGGGGACTCCCCGAACAGCCCACTTGGAGCTAAGGTTGGGCTGCTGGGGCTCTTTCATCCCATAATTTCAGGAACCAAACTGAGCTGAGAGCAGCTGGCTGCAAACCCAGCACCAGCCCAGCGGAGGCTGACCACGTACCCGCCAGCCGGGGTGCGTGGGAGCAAGGCTCGCCCCGGGAGAGCCGCGCAGGGCTGGTGGGGGGCCAGGATCAAGCGCCTGCCAGCCAAAGCTCTCCCTAACTCTTCCGGCACATCGGTTGCTGCTGCGTGATGCCTGTCCCCCTCCGGCTGCGCCTGTGTTTCAACAGCAGCAGATTGCTGGTAACGAGCCATCTCTGTCTGCACGAGCTGAGAGCCTTCGAGATCAAAGATGCTCTTATACAAAACCGAAATGCGATCACTGGCTGTGAAAGGCCAGGCTAAGCTTCCGAGGGAAAAAAAAAAATCAATTTTCTGTAGATCTTATTTGAAACCATTTTAATGCTCATTGANTCCCCCTCCGGCTGCGCCTGCGTTTCAACAGCAGCAGATTGCTGGTAATGAGCCATCTCTGTCTGCACGAGCTGAGAGCCTTCGAGATCAAAGATGCTCTTATACAAAACCGAAATGCGATCACTGGCTGTGAAAGGCCAGGCTAAGCTTCCGAGGGAAAAAAAAAAATCAATTTTCTGTAGATCTTATTTGAAACCATTTTAATGCTCATTGAGATAGAGAGACCCAAGCAGATCGTGCAGGCTGGAAGACAGGGAGGGGAAAAAAGAAGTTATTATTGACATTTTAGTTTAGGTCTTCATCCAGAGCTCCCCGCTTCTGGCCGGTGGCTTTGAGTAATGCTATTGTCAGCACCAGAACTGTAATTCTAATGTCCTCTTTCTAAGTGGCTTGGAAAAACAAAATTCCTGAAGGCCTCGTCTGAATTCAAAGTCATGCGATTTATGGTGATAAAAAGAGATCTGAAGACAGAGAAACCTGCAAGCCCTCACGCTGTCGCTCCCTACCACGGGGTGCTCACGATGCTCGCCCGCCCTGGGTGCTCCCGTCTGCAGCACCTTCCCGGGGTGCTCGGCGGTGGGGGACGAAGGAAGGGACCACCGGGGACGCCTGGTCCTCGTGTGTCCCAGCTCGGCAGCCCACCGGAGCCGTCTGCCGCAGCCACTCGTCCGGCCCCGGGACAACTGTCTCGAGGGGTAACGCGCGCCTCGGCAGCACCCAGCTCCGCGCCCCCGGCCAAGGGTGGGGTGGTACAGGAAAGAGCCCGAAGGGTATGTATTCGCCACTGTCTGCAAGCGCTCGCGTGGAAATGCAAGACTCGGTAAACGTGGGTGCGTGCGTCCAGCGGGCGAGGGCATAGGGTGGTCCGGGGGGCAGGGGGGTACGGTCAGCGCCGGAATAAATGGGGTTCGCCTTGAGCAGCTTCCCGGCGTCGCCCTCCCGGCGCGCTTACAAACGACGCTTTTGCCAGCGCTCGCCTCCGCATGCTCCCAGCAAACGCTGGCCCGGCCGGGCCTCAGCCCCTGCGCCCGGCCCCCGCGGGCTGCGCAGGATGCGGCCCCGGGAGCCCGGGAGGCTGCGTGCGGGGCTGGGCTCCCCAGTTCGGGAGAGACTGGGAACGGCTGGGGAGAGCCCAGCGGAGGGCAGCGAGGGTGGTGAGGGGAGTGGGGCATCTGTGCTGTGAGGAGAGGCTGAGAGCCCTGGGGCTGTTCAGCCTGGGGAGGAGAAGGCTGGCAGGGGATCTCCTCAGTGCTCAGCGCTATCCAAAGGGCGGTGTCCAGGGGACGGGGCCAGGCTCTTTGGGGGGTGCCCAGCGCCAGGACGAGGGGCACCGGGCACAGACTGGAGCCCGGGCAGTTCCCCCTGAGCGTGAGGAAGAACTTGTTTGGCGTGAGGGTGCCCGAGCCCTGGCCCAGGCTGCCCAGAGAGGCTGTGGAGTCTCCTTCTGCGGAGAGATTCAGCCCCGCCTGGCCGCGTCCCTGTGCCCCCTGCGCTGGGGGCACCTGCTTGGGCTGGGGGATCTCCAGGGGGCCCTGCCAGCCCCTGCTGTGCTGTGAGTCTGTGATCATCCCCCCCTTCCAGCCCGGCACAGTCTCCTTGCAGTGCTCAGTTGGGAAAGCCCCAGATAATGATTACCCAAATTGCAGCAGCCCACACCCCCAGCAGCCCTGTCCTGGGGCGGATTCCATCTGGGGGTCCCAGCATCGCTCACACCCATCACAGTGCGGTACAGAGCACCGGGCTATAGGGTGCATCTCCCCCTGGCGCTGCTCATCCCTTGAACGGGAATGGGGTCACTGTTTCCCCCCCCAGGGCCTCAAGCCCTGGCCCAAGGGCTGGCTCCATCTCCAGCACCTGCTCTACCGGCTGAGCCCAACAACCCACCTTCAACAGCAGCAGGCACACCAAAATTCGAAGGAAAGCTCTTGTGGGAACTTGCCAGTGTCCTTGTTTCCCCTGCGCTGCAGACCCCGTGGGTGGGAATCTCTCCTGCTTTAGGGAAAAAAAAAAAGGCCAACCTGACATATGGTTTCTGGCCCATTTTGACCTCAAAAAGTACAAGCAAGAAGATCTGCGTTTTGGTGAAGGATAGCGTGAAAGCGTCCAAGCACGCAGCAGCTCCAGCCGCACGGGGACCGGCGAGCAGCGTCCCCAGTGAACGCTGGCCAGGCCTGATCCCAGCTCAGGGAAAGCCCCGGCTGTGGCTTTGGGTGAGCCCCTGGATCCCCTCTGGAGTTTCACTGTCCTCCGCTGAAGAGGAGGGTCCTCCGTCAGAGGGGAATCGCAGGGTGACACCCAGGAACAGGAACAAGGTGTTCGGGTGTACCGCGGTGCTGTGTCCGGCCAAAGATATTTGCATGTTGGCAATGCAGATTCACGTGATTCCCCAAATGCAGCAAATTTAGCACAGTATGATGAAAGCTGTAGTACTTTAAGCCACTGGTACAGTCAGGAAAACAAACATTAGTCTTCCCGCTCCAGATTTAGTTCTTTATTGATTTTCCAGCTGCATCCAGCAGTCGCTGTGCCAGTGCCCAAATTACCCATTAAAGACATCACAGAAAAGAGAGGAAAACAAGACAACATTGTGGTTTTGATGAAAAACATTAAACACCCCGAACAGCAATTTCTGGAAGGAAAATTTGTCCTTCTCAGGGCGAGGACCAGGTTACGTTTATTCTTGAAGGGCTCAGAGACATCCGTGGCTTCTGGCTGCTTGCGGTCCAGGGCAGGGCCACCCCCCCTGCTCCTGCTGCCCCCGCTCCCCCTCCGCTGGCAGCACCGAGGCCTGCAGAAGGGGATCGGGGTGCTCCGTTCCAGCTTGTCACCTGTGTCGGATTCAAAGATAAACATAAAACCAGTTTCAAAATCCCCAAGACTGCGCTGGAGCGGACATGATGTCCCTTGTCCACTCATGCGGCTGCTTCCCCTCACTCCAGGTAACAGCCCCCCACGCACCCCCCCCCTTCCCCCTGTTGGTGACTGCAGCTGGGTCGCATCCTGCAGCTCAGTCCCAGCCATTCGAGGTGTCCCTGGGACTGGAGGGCTGTCCTCTGCGCTTGCAGACTCCCCCCCACAGCTGCAGCATGAAGGGATGCCAAGGGCACGTTGGAGATGATGTTGATGCCTCAACTGCGTGAGGGTTTTACACGCCGCACGTGGGGGCTTTACTCTGTGAATAAAATCTACGACCTCCCACCCCCTTGTAAAGGAGCTGTGCCACGTCCATGTGATTCAGCAGGGCATGGCCCTGCGGTGCAGCAGGGGTGGGGGATGTCCCCAGGCTCCCCACCCTCACCCAAAGGCAGCCCCAGAGGGGACGGCTGCTGCTCGCTGTGCCCAGCGCTGTGCCGGCTTTGCTGACTCAGCGGTGCACACCCTGTGTAAATGCCCGCCAGCTGCTGCCCTGGCCGCTGTTTGCTCAGCCTGCGCCGCGCTGTTTGCCTTTCGGGGGATCACGATGGAAGGAGATGGCCTTTCGGCCGTCGGCAAATGGGGCAAGGCAGCTCCAGGCAGCTGCCTCAAGGATCCTCCAGCATCTCCGCTCCTCCAGACCCTGCCCAGGGCCGGTGCAGGCTGCTCCGTGGCTGCAACCCATCGGCAAGACTCAAATTAAATTCTCCATGGAGCTTGAGGAGCTACAGAAAAATGCACCCACCACAGCATAACCTGGCTGCCATGGAGCCAGGAAAATTATTTATTATCATTTCCTTGCAACAGAGATAAGGAAAAAAAAGCACCCGCCCTCCCCAGGTGCAAACAGCAGCAGCTGCAGCTTCCACGTAGGGATCTGTGTACATCACAGTGTAAAGTCCATCGGAAAAAAAATTCAATCCAAGTTTAAAAAAAAACTCCCGCTGTATGATCTAAAACCAGGAACCAGAAAAAAAAAGTGGTTGAGAAAATAGATTGGGCCACCCCCTCTTACTATAAAATATATATATTTCTAAGGCGACGTTCCACAAAACCAGAAGCGAGGTTCCTAAAGAGTCTGAGCTTGCAGCCAAGACACCGCACGGGCACAAATCCCACGTGAGAAGCTAGTGTGGAAACGAAAACCTCCCCCACCCCACAGCCTCAGTGCTCAGCATAGTCCTTGGTCTCCACCCCAGTCTCGTTGAGCACTGTCGTCCTCATGATGGCCTCGGTGACTGCGTAGGGGTCACAGTTGGCCGCCGGCCGCCGATCCTCAAAGTAGCCGTAGCCATCTTGGCCGACCTGGCGCGGGATGCGGATGCTGGCGCCTCGGTTGGCCACGCCGGCGGAGAACTCGAAGATGTTGGATGTCTCGTGGTGGCCAGTGAGGCGCCGGGAGTTGTCCCTGCCACCCCGCGGGTCGTAGACGCAGATGTGGTAGTCGTGCCGCTTGCTCAGCTTCTCAATGGCAGCTTCGATGTGTCTGTGGGAGAGGATGGGGTTGGGTTCGTCAGTAGGTTCATGTGACGGGTGTTCCCAAGGCCAGGAACACTGTCACCACTTCCTCCTGTGCAGGGATGAGGACAGCCCAGGGGACACTCTCATATGACTAGCTGCTTCTAAAATAAAATGAGCTGGGACAGCCCCAGCCCTGCCTGGTGCAGTCACCCAGGTTCGGAGACACATGTGCTACAGGGAGGTGCCACACAGCCAAGGACACCCCAGACCTACTGAGTACATCCTAGGAACGCCCCAGCACTCACTTGAGACCCCCTTCTCTCCGCATCTCCTCGGTGCTGTAGTTGGTGTGACACCCAGCGCCGTTCCAGTTGCCAGTCATCGGTTTAGGGTCCAGAGTAGCCACAACGCCAAAGTCTTCACAGACGCGGTGGAGGATGAACCGAGCCATCCAGAGGTGATCTCCCATCTCGATGCCTTCACACGGACCCACCTGGAATTCCCACTGGAAGGGGCAAGCGGATGCACCGGTGAGGACGGGCAGGTTCGTGCGTCCCCGGTCATCACATCCCCACCAACCCCCAGCAAGGGCTGCCAGCCTAGCTCCTGGCTGAGCTTTAGCCCTTGGGAATCAGCAACAGGGATGGTGAGCATTGAGTTAAGCAACAGGACAGCTTTGGCATGCAAAAAAACCCCTTGTGACTGGATAGAGCAAATCAGGGGGGTTTTAATCAAAATGGAGGTAAATAAGCACCACACCTGCCTTCAAGGCTGGTGCTAGAGCTGCTTGCGTGCAGGATCCCCCAACCCACACTGCAAACAGGGCAGGGGACTAACGAGGAGCCTGTTAGTCCTTCCCGGGGCTGCTCCCTGCCCGGCCGGAGCCGGGGTTGCGCCACCCACGGTGACTAAGCCAAGGGTGGCGCTTTGAGGGCTGCTGGCATGGCCTGGCTGAGACGGAGCCCAGGATGCAGAGAGCAGCCAAGGAGGACCCTGAAAAAGCCAGGGCAAACAGCAGGGTCGTTAAAAGTCCTGCCTCAGCCGCACTGCAGATAAGCCCCCGCTTATCACCGCCACATCAGCAGCAGGAGAGTCGGCGATTCGCAGGCTGCAGGCCGAAATCGCCGTCGGTCAGTCTGGCCACCCGCCTAAAGCAATCAGGGGCTCCCTCCGGCTAACTCCTAAACAAACCCGAATCCCCCCCAGCCGCTCCCCAAGGCCATGTTCCACCCAAGCTCCCCGGGTGGAGGAGCAGGACACAGACACCCATCGCTCCACACACGGCTCCCACAGCCCGTCCCGGCTCACGCTGTTCCCCGCATCCCTGCTCTGTGGGGGAAAGAACGTGCAGGGAGCACCCAGCTCCACACAGGCTGCCAGAGCTCAGGCTGAGCTGTGCAAGGAGCTCACTGCAGTTTGGCTCAGCTGCGATTTTCACTTGCCTGTCCCAAAAAGCAGGGATTTGCACACCAGGGTGAGTCAGGAGAAAATGAAACGCGCGTGTTTTCATCCTAGCAGTGCAACTGCTCCTATCTAGAGGAAATCAGTGTGGGGAGTTCACTGGATTCACCATCCCCGAGGAGCTGGGAGTTGCTGGGTTATTCCAGCCTCGTGAAAACTCACATCCATGACTGGAAACGGGAGCTGTGCAGGACCATCCACACGTACCTGGGAAGGCATCACCTCTGCATTGGTGCCACAGATCTTCACCCCCGCATAGAGGCATGCCTTGTAGTGGGACTCCACAATATCCCGCCCGTACACCTTATCTGCTCCAACCCCGCAGTAATAGGGGCCTGGAAAGAAAAGGGAGTCACCACCCAAGTAAAGCTTTTGGGAGCAATAGCAGCACTGCAGTGTAATTCCACCACTCCCAGGTACCGGCCATCATCTGCAGACAATTCATGGGAATTAAACGGTGTTGCCCTCCACAGTGCATCAAGCCACCAGCCCCTACTCCGCTACCAGCAGCGTGAGCAATTCATCTGTGCAGCTTCAGCCTTATCTAGGCAGTTAAACAGGACTTGTCATGCATCAGCTGGGAGGTGGCCAAGAGATAAGGCAAGCTTGGCTTGGTCTGCCCCACGGCACCTCGCTGACCCTCTGAGCACATCAAGTGTCCGAGATTGTTTTGACAACAGCCAACATTGGTCATGGCTAGAAAATTCAACTCGCTGCAGTTTTATATGGCTCTTCCTCATTTGAGCAGGTCAGATGAAGATCTTCGGGGGGGAAGGGAGATGTTGAAAGCAGCCAGTCCCCACAGAAGGCTGATTAAGTCAGGTTGGGAAACCCCTGGCCCTCGCCCAGGAGGCAGCTGGGGCTCGCTCGCTGCTGCAGGAGGGCACGATGTGCCAGTCCTCTCCCCAGCAGCCACGGGGAGGAGGTTTTTCCAGCCGAGTTCTCCAGCCCTTGCCAAACAAGTCATGCAGCTGAGCTGTTTGTGCAACCAGGTCCTGGCGGGAGCGGCACTGCCCGCCGGCTCACATGAGCCGCAGGGCACCCGGCACGCTCGGCAAACAGCTCCTGACCTCATTACGCCTCCTGCCTGGTGTCAGCCGCGATGGAAAAAACTGTGCCCAAGGTCGGGAACGGGGTGCCTGCTGCTAAGCAGCAGCAGGGTGGGAGCCGAGGGAAGCACTGGGGTTGGGGAAGGGAGGGAGCACTTACCCTGCGGGCCGGGGAAGCCGTTGTCAGGCCAGCCGTAGGGGTGGCCGTTGATGCCCAGCAGCGTGTACTCCTGCTCCATCCCGAACCAGGGGTGGCTGTCCTTAACCAAGTCCATGACTTTCTTGCACGTGTGTCTCAAGTTGGTCTCTGGGAGCAGAGAGGCCTGGGTTAGACCCGCGCCGTGGGCAGGCATCCACCATGCTCTGCTCCGTCCCACTCAGAGGTCGAGACCCCGCCGCTGCCAAGTGCTTCCCACAGAAGCCTTAAGGGAACCGGTGAGCGGATCCCTCCTTCCTGCAATGTGCTCTGCTCACCGGTTTCCTCCTTGCGTGGCCGCTCCATCACCACAGCATCAGGCCACAGGCCAAAGGGTTTAATTAGCCTACTCCCAAAACCACTGCCGAAGGTCCATGAACATCCTCCTCCTCTTACACACCAAGACACCAGGAGCCATAGCCCAGCCCCATCCTGCGGGCGTCTGGCAGATCTGGGCACAGGGACTGTACATCTCCCATCACTACTTCACCCCCATCCTCTTTCCAGCAGCCTCAGCTTAATTATCCTTATCTTCCTCTTGCTCCATGTTTTCGGTTAGCATCCAGGCTGGCTGGCCCTGCCTTGGCCCTCTGTGGTGGCAGGGGTGCTCAGGGTAACCAGGGCTTTGCTGGGAACGAACAGGTATCAGAGAAGCATCCTGACATGGGGCAATGTGCCAGGCAAGTGGAGTGAGAGTTTAGACCAAAACAGCTGGGGAAAGAAGGCTGAAAAACTGTTGCCACAGCGATAGGCAGCCTCCAGGCTAATTACAGTAAAAGACCCCAGAGCAGCTATGACATAAAGCTTGGGGCATGGGGCTGGAGAGGAGCGGTGCCGTCTCCCTTGCACTGATGGAGGAACAGGGGAAGGCAGCTCCCCCCTGGAGCCCACAAAGCCCTTAACATCCATGAAGACCCACCCTGGGAAGAGCCGGAGGGTGTACCCCTCTCATGTGCGGGGTGTCGCAGGGCTCTGGGCTGAGGTCTCCACCCGGGAGCTCCAGGGCCAGAGGTTCTCTTTACAAATTGCTCTGACAGAGGAGCAGCCAGGCAGGAATCTCAACCAAGACCCTTCCCCCATGGCTGAAAGGCATGATGCTGTTTGAAGAGGAACCAGCCCCGTCTTTCACCATCGCTGCCCACAGCCTCTCCTCTCCCAGGCAGATGTGTGCATCACCCCGCAGATGCTGTCTTCCTCCCTCCCCCCACACCGAGCGGGGACACGGCCTCGCTTTTCCAGCAAAGAACCCCTCTGGGAACCCCTCGGCATGTCCCTGCAAACCAGCTCCCCCTCCTCCATCTGGGGCTTTATCAGACAGACAGGCCAGACACTGGGACTGCAGACTTCTGCCTGGGGTGATAAGACCAAGACCCAGCGCGTTCCGGGGCCACTTGCAAAAGGTCACCCTAAGCCAGCCCACGCCGTCCCAGCACCTTCTCCCTCCTTTTCCGTGGCTGCCCATCAATGAGCAGATCGGCCATGAACCCGGAACATTAAAAGCCCTGCCACTTCCAGCTCCCCCACGGTAACGCCGCAGCCCGGGGGGCTGGGTGTGCTTGGGCTTAAAAGCCGGGTGACGCCTTCAGTACACTCGAGTTGTTGAGCGCCGCGAGCTGCACTTCTCCTCGCCCTGAGCAGCTAAAACAGGTTCCTGCAAACAACCGCCACCACCAGCACTTGAATTCCGGAGCCTCGGGCCAAGTGCTCAGTGCTGAGCTGCTCCCCGGTGCCAGCAGTCGGAGCGAGCAGCCCCTCGGAGAGGTGGCACCCTAAATAATAAGGGGGCGACCCTGAGGAGCCAGGCGGTGCGCGCCGGAGATGCTCACCTGCGGGTTTCCTGTTGTACTTCAGCACTTCGCAGAGCACCAGCTTGTTGGGGTCCAGGCAAAAAGGGTCCCTGAACATGCAGACGGGCACCAGGAACATGTCGCTGTTGGAGCCCTCCGCCTGCGCCGTGCTGGAGCCATCAAAATTCCACTCGGGGACGTCTGCGAGGCAGGAGGGGGACAGCAAGGGGAGCAGGATTGGGAAAAGGTATCTCACACACGGATCCTGCCCGGTGCTGGTGGTTTAGACCCGGGACGGAGAGCCCAGAGGGCACCAAGTGCCACGGGATGACAGCTGCAGGTTTCCTCACATGTCCCTGGAGTCCAGCAGTGCTCCCTGAGCATCACTGCGCTCACCCTCCCAGCCCCACCAGGGCGCAGGCAGGATCAGACCCAGCCACTTCACCTCCCTCCGCCAAACCCCATCCGGATGCCAACATGTCTCCGCGCCTGTTTGTCCGGTGGAAAGGGGCGAGGATCTCATCCTTGCGTTCCCACTCAGCGCTAATGACAGAGTTCACAGATTAAGCAAACCGCAGCGACGCAGGCCGGATATTCACCCTGCCGCTTGATATAACCCCACGAGACAACTGCAGCGGGTATCGCCAGCGCCACGCAACCAGGGAGAGCACGTGTCAACTCCCACCGACCAAAGCACCCCGGAACTTTTCCTCGCCGATGCTCGGGGCCCTCCACCACGCCAAGCAGCACCCCGAGGGAGAAGCAGCGGTGTTACCTTCGATGCTCTTGGGCTCCTTGTCAAGGGTCCTGCTCTTGCAGCGCACGCCCTCGCCGCTGCCGTCGATCCAGACGTAGGTGACCTGCACCAACCCATCCTGGGGCAGCCTCATGTACTGCTCCCGCACCAGCTTGTTCAGCCTGGAGCTGTGCGACACCGACATGGCGACGGCCCTGCGAGAGAGCGCGGCGGTGAGCGCGGCGTCACCCCCTGCCCGTTTTCC
>VZSC01010572.1:26910-47346 GCA_013398225.1 Steatornis caripensis
ATTATTTCAATATAGCAGCAATTCCCAGCTATCGAGCAAAACTCCAATCTTCATTAGATTAATTAAACGGGCCGCTGCCTTTTCTGTTTTCCACAGGTACGGCGTTACGGGACTCACATTTGTTAGAGCAGACAGAGCGAAAACGTGCCAGCGCACAACAGGGCGCGAACGCAGACGCACTGCAAACAGCCCGCGCCAGTGCCTGCCGGGTGCTATCTCAAATACTCCGGTATTTTTTTTTCTGGGAGGAGAGTAGGATTTCAAATAAACCCCCAGCAAACCCAGCCAAGTGAGCGCAGCGTGGCTCTCTCGCCTCAGTTTTAAAGCAGTTTTTCAGTGTTACGAGAGGAGAAAAGGCTTTTAACCCATGACAGGGTTCTGAAGAAGTTTGGGGTTTTGCTAATTCCCCAGTCTTTAAGGCAGACTCATGCTTGCGGCTGCGTGACTCATCTCCAGGAATGTTTTTCTGCAAGACAGTAAAACATCAGCACCAGGGCAGCTAAAAAAACCCCCTTCACAGTTGATTCCCCACCCCCAGACAACTCCTCGTTGGGCTCTGACCCAGAAACTGCACCACCACCCCCAATCACACCTCCTCGCCAGGCACCAACCCCAAACCCCCAGCTCTGTTTTACTTCTGAAGGTGTTTTAATCCTGCAGGCAGATAAACAACCAGGAAGAAACCTGAAAGCATCTGTGATTGCACAAGAACCAGGAAACGAGATTGGCAGAGAGAAACAAAACTTAATTAGCAATTTTGGTCCCCGCGTGGTGACATCAGTGGCAGCAGGCTGCGGGCAGGACAGACGTCACCTGCCCCATCGCCCGCGGGCACTGCCCTGAGCAAAGCCCACAGAGAGGACGTTGCCAGGCAAGGATGTGCCCGAGGGTCCCCGGAGCAGCGGTGGCAGAGCCACACGGGTCTCTTCTGCATCACCCGTGTCCTCAATGCTGCCCAGGTGATGCGCAGGGTCTCCTTGTGTAGCTGAAACTGAGCTGCAGCTCCAAAGCAGCCACCTCCCTCTCTGGGGTATTTTGGGGACACATCCATGACTGTGGTCACAAAGCTCAGCGTTTCCTCAATCCTGTTTGGAAATCGCCCCAAGCGGGGAGGCAGCCCAGGAGGAAACGTACCCCTTGGGTGTGCAACCCAGTGGCAGCATTTCCCGGAGGCGTCGCAACACGTGGCCGAGGCAGTGTGAGTGCACGATGCTCCAGCGGCTCTGCCAGGTCCCTTGGCCCTGCGTGCCCATCTCCATCCTGCTCGGGGAGCTGGATCCTGTGGAACCGTCTCTGGGGCCAGCAAAACAAGGGCAGATGCTGAGCTTTCACAAAAAGCAGGGAGGATGGAAACGGACCTGTGTCCCCTGGGGAGCATCACAAACCCATCCCAGGAGAGGCGAGCCACCTCTCCGGAGAGTAATGGTTGTGCCCCTCGCGGCAGCAGGGCCAGCAGTAGTGTGTTCACATGAGGTGCCAGGGTTCGGCCAAGATCCCGCACCTTTGCAAGTCAGCTGGGTACAGGAGAACCTCATTTTATTCCCAGTGAAAGCCCTGGCTTCCCTCCTGGATGTGCCCAGCTGTGGAGAAGTGCCCCAAAAGCACAAGCAGGCTCAAAACCAGGAAGAAATGAAACAAAATTCCAACTACATTAATGCTTGTGAGTAATCACATGGTTCAGGGAGCAGAGCTCCTCTTGGAATGGCTGGAACCACCGAGCGCCAAGATCCCCAAATGGGACAGACAGAATAAACACCAATAATCCCTCATCTGGTCAAAGCCCACTCGGCCCCGGGAGGGCAAACTCCGTGTGTTCATGGCTGTTTGGGGGCAGCAGGGACAACGCCAGCTGCGGGAACATGGCCATGGTCCCATCCCTGCCCCAAAACCCACCACCAAGGCAGCTCACAGAGCATATGACAGATGCCAAATTATTTCATGTCAAAGGGGATTTTAGCAAGCAGGAAACACTATTTCTGCTGTACAGTGTTGGGTACCTGCTTATTTAGTTTTTCTGGGATCAAGTCTTACCTCACCACAGCCTAATTCCAGCCATCTCTCAAGCACCAACTCCACGTTGCACTAATAATGCCGAACACAACTCACACCTGCATCCTCAAGCCTCTTGAATAATGTTTTATCCCCCAATATATAGCCCCTATTTATCCCCCCCCTAATATTTTAGCCCCAGCCAATGCGCTCCATGCTCCTTGCAATCAGCGGGGTGCTGCCTGCTCCCCTCCGCGCCAGGTACAGTAAATATTAACCACCACGAGGCACCCGGCTCAGGGAATCAGTGACTGGCCCAAGGCCAGGCGGCCGGAGGAGCTGAAGGCAGGAAGGGAGCAGGGATGTCCTTGTAGCAGTAAAAGGTCACAGATTAAATCTCCAGAGGACTTTGAAGAAGACCATTTCGAGCCGCGGCACGGCACGGTGGGGGGGGGGTTTCCTCGAGATAAAGGACCGCGGGAAGAGAAGCTGATTCCTGATTTATTGCTACAGCACAGACCAAACCATCGCCTCCGCCGCGGCAGTGGAGGTGTCACCCTGGCACCCACAGGGATCGCTCGGCAGCTGCGGGCGGTGTTGCAGGACGTGGTGGGGCTGCTCCCTTTCCCAACACCTCTTTTTTGGGTGGCAGCCATCGAGCTGCAGCCAGCAATGCCTGAAGAGCTCTCCTGGGGACACCTGGCCAAGGCCTCAGTACTTTCAGGTTTTATCTCTCTGACTTTGAAGCTTTATCAGCCTGAGCACTTCCCAGCCTTGCCAAGATACACCAAAGTTATTATTAAAGCCTTTGCTTTAACAATAATGAAAGCCTTAGCAAATTTTCTAGGTTGAAAAACTTCATTAACATGACGTGCTTTACCAAAATGGGGGTAAACACAGGCTAACTTGCCTCCTGGGGTTAAATACCGACTAACTTACCTTCCGTGGTGACTTCTAACACCTTCACCCCAGCTACGGGCTGGTGCTGCAGCAGGGCAGGGGCTGGGGACCCTGCAGCCTTGGTTGTCAGATCCCTCCCCACACCTGCCCGGGAGGGATCACCCCCAGGCACAGAGGAAAACAGAGATATTGGGATAGAGAGTTTGGTTTTTCACTCTGAATTATCTTCCAGGGTTCAGGATGGTGCGCAGAACCGAGGAGGTTTCACCTTGGTTGTCCCTCTCCTTGCGTGTCACAGGTTAAACCCCAAAAGCATCTCCTGGAGCCCCAGACAAGCTGTGCCCTGTTCGGATTCGGTCGGAACAACCCACGATGGCTTGTCTTCTGCCCAAACTGTTTAGTGGTAAGATTAGAGGGAAGGCAAAGAGCAGAGTCGGCACAGGGGAGCCCGGCACAAACACCATAAAGGGATTAGAGGGGCCGGGGGGGGAGCAGGTGGGAATTTTCCTGCGTGCACTGCTGGGAAGAGGCAGTTTTCTCCAGCCAAGGAAATGCGAGGGAGACGCTGCGGAGAAAGGCCGGCGGGCAGGCGGGTGCGCGCAGCCCGGCAGGTCTGCAATAGCTGGCTGGGAACGCTGCTGGGTGCTAGGACGCGACAGGAGGTGGCCGAGGTGGGTCAGATCGGTGCTGCAGGGTTTAGCAGAGGCTGCCCAGCACCATGCTCAGGGCGGGCTGCGCTCACATTTCCTTGTCCCCAATACACACTTGCTTTTAGCTTTTCCTACAAAACAGCTGAACAAACAGTTTCCCTTCACAGTTAAAACACATTTAAGCAACAGCAAATCTCCTTATGCCTATATATTTGCACCCAAACCTCTTCCTCTTCATTCAAGTAGTACTGCTATACCTTTTTCTGTACATATACACACACATATAGATATATATACGCATACACATAATTCTTTACGTCTGTCATACCAGAACACGCCTGGGGAACCCACAGGCCTGACTCGAACAGTACTTCAGTGGCCACCAAAGTGCCCAGCACCAACCCATGCCCCTCCTGTAAAGCTGGCCTCCCGCTCAGCCTCATCCCACCCATTTCCCCCACAAACGCTGGCAAAGCCAGCGCCAGGAGAGCCCAGCCAACACACCGCTTGCTCCTACCCCGAGGGAAGCCCGGGAGACTCCAAACCAGTTTTCCTCCTCTATCCCCCTGGGATGACTTCAGCCCACACCGGTGGCTCCAGATCCACCAGAGCCAGCCGAGCCCAGGCAGCTGAAGCCCATGGCAGGGGCTCTCCCTGGGCACAGTGGAGGCTTCAAACCCTGCTCTGAACCAGCCAAGGAGAGATCAAGCGTGTCCACGTTGTCCTTCAGTCTCCACGCACGCGCAAGGGGTATTTTGGCCCAGGGCAGGTGTAGATGCCTCTCCACTTTCATAGCCAGAGAGAACGCATTGACCCCGGAGCAGCTCAGTGCCAACGCGGTGAAGCTTTGCCCCTTCCTCCACATGCCAGCCGGGCTGATTTTGGCAGCTCCTTGCTCAGCTGGTTTGGGAGGACGCCCTCCCACCTCTCCCACACGGCCACTGTGGTCTCCTCTCAGCAACAAGGAGATAACACCGTGCAACATCGACCGACTTTGAGGAGCAAGGCACCCGCCGGAGGTCACAGAGAAACCCCATTGCAAAGCCAGAGATTCCTCTCCGGCCTCACAGGCCCGGGGTGAGCTGCTGGTAAAAGCCCAAGCTCCCTCGCAGCACAGACACCGCTCGAGGGTCTGTTTGCAGGAAGCTCTTCTATTTTGGAGGTTATTTTCAGCTTCAGGGATGCGTGTGTATTTGTTAGGGTAAGGTTGTTCTGAGCAGGGCTCACAGAGCAGGGGCACAGGCTGTGCTGAGCACCCTCACGCAGCCCCTGAGCACCCCCGCTCCTCCAGCCCACAGACAGAATAAAACCCGAGTATAAACCCTAAGCAGTTTCCCCCTGCAAGGTTTTTGTTTGAATTTACTTTTTAATCCTCTGCCAGTCACTTCACGCTGTAGGAAAAGAAATTGAGGGGGGAAAAAAGGGGGCGTGAGGCACGGGCATGACCTGGGGAAGCCAAAGCGACGGGAGCCTGTCTCCAGCCAAGCAACTACAGTGTGCAGATTGCCAGTGCAGGCAACGCAGCACAAGGTGGCTCGGCATGAATAGGAACGCAAAACCCGTTAGATAGGTGAACGGCTGGGCTAAATTTCACCTGAGCCTTCCCCTGGGTCACCCGCAGCCCGGAGCCGGGGGAGGAAAGGCTGCCTGCAGGAGCCGCAAACCAGGGCTGCCCCGGCTCCCCAGGGAACAGGCGGTGGGGCTGAGGCACCCGAGGGTTTCCTCATCGTCGAGGAGGATCAGTTTCCCTGTGATCTCTGCTGAGATGGATCCAGTAAGATGTGACTCATGAGGGGAAGTTCCTTCTCATCTCTTTAGCAAAAAAAATCACGGGCTGGAGCTTCCCACATCACAGCCAGGAGCTCTGTCCCATGGGGGTCTTGCCCAGCTCCCGGATTTTTCAGCAGCTCTTTGCTTTGGGGACAGGACTAAGCATCCCATTGCCACCCTGCGAAATCCCTCCTCGGGCTCCAGCCAACCTCCCGGGATGCAAAGCCAGGGGATTTTTGACCGACAGCATCTATTTTAGCAAAACTAAATCTCAAAGCGCATCAAAACTCCTGTAGCACCAGCGTGCTCTGAGCAGAGTCTCTAAATAAGCAGCGAACCATCAAAAAGACTAACTACCATTTACCGTAAATAATATTATAAGCACCAGCAAGCAACGCACCCAAGCAAGACAGCCGGCTCGCTGCAGCCTTGTCGCCCGGCTGGTTTCCCAACCTGTATCCTGTTTGGCAACCCGATTTTGCAGCCTCACACAAACGCAAAGCTTTTTCACTTCCCTCGCTGCTCGCAGCAAGCCCTCGCTGTTGCCACCCCGGCGTTCAAAAGCAGCGTGACTTTTGTTTGCTGGAGTCACGAGGGGTTTTTTTCCCCAAAGAGAACAGCAGGAGGCTCTTTGCCGGTGCTTTTTGTTAGATCAGTGCTCACCCCAACCCAGTGCTCTTCCCTGCAGAATCAATGTCATCTCCTTGCAATCACATGCTTTCAGGAGCTGGAATTTTAAAGGGGAGGAAAAAAAAATTAAGCACTTTTAAGGCAATTCTTACAGCTTGCAGGATTTGGCCTTAGGTACGCAGAATAACGCTGCCTGGAAGAGGGGCTGTGTATTTTCTGAGGCCGTTAGTGCAGCTGGGTAGAAAACTGGGGGGCAAAAGCTTTGTTTTTTAAAGAAAAACACCTATTGCCAGCTTACGGCAGCCTTTTGAGCAAATGAAAGGCTAATTCTGGCAAGTCTGACTTTGAGTTAACCCAGAGCAACGCAGCTGGGTGCGCTCGAGCGCTTTGGGTAGCGCGGTTTGAACTTGCGGAGTCTGTAACTCATTTCTTATCCTACAAGGCTAAAGCCAGAAGCTCCCCCCTCTCAGGAGGGCTTTAATGTGAATTTAAACCAAACCTGCCAGCCCTAGAAACTGCCTTATTCTGGGGGAAAAAGCCCGCCAAGCACTTCGTTTTGGTCTCCTTTAACCCATTTTGCACGAGATTGCTTTTGAATCAACCTACTTTTGCTCCCTAGCACTGCATCCCCATCCACGTTGGCTTTCATCCCCTCCCGGCAGAGATTAAGCTAATAAACGTTTGCTTTCCTGCGATAGCAACAACCACCCTGGAATTACCTGTGCTTTTGGGTGCTCTTCCCATACCCTCAGCTTGAACCCCGGCCGAACGCTGCCGAGACTGAAACGCAGCTTCTTTAAACACCCAAGTCTCAGGAATTTCTCCCAGCAACATCCTGGGGCGAGCTGGCAGCACAGCCCCGCTGCCTGACACCCGGGGACATTAATGTGCCTGTGGATTTACACTGCCTTAGTCCATTAGGAGCCAAAACCACACAGCCAGACGAGCCCCGAGGCCAGAGCGGGCACGGCCACGCGTGGCAGCTCCCACGCATGGGCGGGCAGGGGGGCTGCACCCCCAGTTCTGAGCCTCCAGCGTGGCCAGACGGGCTCCCACACCCCAACAGGGCTGGGAACACCCCGACACATCCGGAGCTGGTCTCTGGGGACCTCCCTGTGCCGGCTGGAGCAGGTGACACAGTCGGCCTTAGCCCCCCCAGAGCCATTGCCCTGGGCCACCCCTACTCCTCTCCGCAGCCCCAGCCCCTTTCCCTATTTTACTCCCTGGGATGGGGCAAACCATCCCTGCAGCACCTTTCTCTTCAGCTACCCCAAAATTTGGCAGCAAAATCCCCTTGCAAGGAGCTGATTTGTCTCTGCTACCCCCTTCACCTGGTGCCCGTGATGGCCAGTGCACTGCTTCCCGCATGGCCAGAGCGAGACTGTTATGCCTTAAGCCAACCCTCTCTTCCACCTTCTGGCCTTGAAAGGCTGCGAAGTCACTAATTACTCCTTGCTCATGAACGCAAAATGGTCTGGGGCCAGCGGTGCTCCCTAATGGGTTGCTCATCTCCCAGCGCAGCGGCAGGGATCGTTTAATTACAGGGGTAATTTTGCACAAGCTGCTGCTGAAGCCAGGGGCTCTGCTGCCCTCTTGCCTAAAGGTTTAGGTGGCCGCGGGAGAAATCAGAGCGGAAAAAGTCACAGACGAAAGCTGAATTCAGTGTCCTGCAGCACCGAGAACCTGCTTCAGCCCTCTGGGTGTTTCTCTGCCCCTTTTAGCCAGACCCGAACCCCGTTCCTGCACGCACCGTCCCTCCACTGCACCCTCTCCAGCTGCTCCATCGCCTGCTTCAGCCGATGGCACATCGGGGGCTTTGGGGGCCAACAGCCCCCGGGGACGGTGACAGCAACGCTACACCAGGAGCAGCTCTGTACAAGCACAGAAGGGCCCCTTCTCCTCCCCGCAGCACCCAGCCCGCGGCAGCCTCCCTCCCCAAACCTGGGGACATCCTGACTTCTCCTCGAGGACTTCTTCAGTCTCTTTCTGCCTGGGGATTCATCCATCGCATTGCGCCTTCAGGGAAACAATGCCTGGTTTTCCATGCTGTAAAGGCAAGGAGAATTAACGGAGATATTAAAGCAGCCCCTAATGCAAGAGGTTTTACTGCCCATGGGCAAAACCTGCTGCTGTGAGAGCGGGGACGTGGCAGAGGGATGGGGGGACAGGCACCTCCCCGGCTCAAGCGAGAGGCTTCGCTCTGCACCAGTTTTCCTTCTGGTATTTGCTGGATGGGCAACAGAAAGTCCTGCCCATGGCCAAACGCTGGCCAAGCAGCTGCAGGAGATCAGGGTGACGCATGGCAGTGACCAGAGAGAAAGGAGAGAAACAGCACAGCCAAGCAAAGCACCACTTCTGCACCAACAGGATTTTCTCTGTGCTTGGCCATGCTAAGAGAGCAAGAGCCTGTCCCTGCAGCGGGCACAGGNGCAGAGGGATGGGGGGACAGGCACCTCCCCGGCTCAAGCGAGAGGCTTTGCTCTGCACCAGTTTTCCTTCTGGTATTTGCTGGATGGGCAACAGAAAGTCCTGCCCATGGCCAAACGCTGGCCAAGCAGCTGCAGGAGATCAGGGTGACGCATGGCAGTGACCAGAGAGAAAGGAGAGAAACAGCACAGCCAAGCAAAGCACCACTTCTGCACCAACAGGATTTTCTCTGTGCTTGGCCATGCTAAGAGAGCAAGAGCCTGTCCCTGCAGCGGGCACAGGTCCTGGCGTCATTGGGTGGGCTTGGGAAGCGGAGAGCAAGTTTCTTGGCCAAAATAGCATCAAAGACACGCCGGATTCCCTGCCAGCCCCATTTTACCTACTTGTATTACCTGGAGCCAGTGCTGGGACATCCACTCTGGGAATGGGGGGACAGTGCCGGTCCCTTGGGGTACTGCTGGCTGAGCCCCAGCTGCCCCACGTGCACCCGCTGTGACCCTCCCCGCATCACCCACCCCCGCAGAAAGCCAAAATAACACCATGTTTGCCCCTTACCAGGCAGCTCCTGGTGCTCACAGCAAGGGTCCCACAGATCTGCCCAGCCCCAGGCTGCATCCTTGGGCTGGCCAAGGCTGGTCCCTCCCCTGGGGCAGCACCTCCTCTCTCCAGCTGTGGGGGATAATCACCCTCCAGCTCCCACCCACCCCTTCCCCAGCAGCGGTGCGGTGGTTGGGGGAGAAGTTTGATGCAGCCCTTGGGAGTGAGGAATGGCCTGGGATGGGACCAGGACCCCCAACCCCAAAGTTTCCTAATCAAAGGGAGAAATCCCTCCCCCACCTCTCCATCCTCAGGATAGGTGACAATCTTCAGCAGATGAAGGCAGAGGGAAACTGAGGCACGGCAAGCTGGTTGGAGGAGGTGCCGGGGCCACAGCGTGTTTCATGGCTCTCCTCCTCTCTGAGCCGGATCCCCCCAGCTGGGGCAAGGTCTCCAGGGCCGCCAACACTAAACAGAGCCCCAGGAGCTGCACGGCACCTGCTTGGCCCTCGCTGCCCTCCAGCTCCTTGGTGTCATTTCAAAAGTACATTTCTTTGTTATTTTCTTCTTAGGCAGACAACTAACTCCCCCCAGGTACAAACACGGCTGCTGTTGGTCCTCTGTTTTCCCTTTTCACAAGCACAACCTCTGTGTTCTCCAGCTGCACGGGTGCCAACTGGGCATCGTTCTGCAGCACCAGGCTTGGGCAAGGGATGCCCTCAGCTGCTCCTTGGTGCACGCAAGCAGCAGCATGTCTGTGCCCCGTGATGGTGCTCGGGGGGGGACATTCCCCAGGGACCTGCATGCCAAACACGATTGTGGCTGGCACTGATTTTTTTTGGTTAAGCCTTTTTAGTCGGGCTGGGCTAGGAAAGGCTGGTACCTGCCTTGGGTCAGCAAGGTGCCAGGGAGACCAACGGTGTGGACCAGCCATCGCGTGCTCAGTGCATGTTGGGGCGATGCTGCTCCCTGCGGAACCACACTGACGAGCAGCACACGCCAGCCCCAACCTGGACCCAAGCAGGTTTACTGGGTGCAGCTGATCTGATAACGGGGAGCAAATAAAAGTTGTCGTCTTCTAGAAAGAAACTGAGGCGCAAGGCAGCCGGCAATCGCTCTTTTCCCAGCAGAAGTGGATGTGGGTCGGTTTTTGTGATATTTTTGGTGGGTGCCATGAGCCAGCCCGGCGCGTGGCTGAACAGGGGTCGGAGGGGCAGGTTTCAGTGAATGGGTTTTGTTGACAGAAAAATGGTGCCTGGAACATTCAAAAGCACCTTTTCACACAAATCCCTCTTGCAAACATTTGTTCTGCACGAGCCTTCATCAGCAAGCAGCCCCGGAGGTGCTGGCATGCTCGAGAGTCCTCTCACCAGGACAGGAGCTTTTAAAGCTGCTTTTGTTTGTGTTCGAAGCAGGAAAAGCCACCAGAAAGCTCCTGGTTTGCACGTCTCAAGGCACACGGCATCTCAGTTTCCAGCCTCCAGCTCCCTGCAAGTCACCCTCAATGACTGACCTGCAGATTTCCCTAAGTCCATTTCCCAGCTGTTTCGGGTGCAGAGACAAAGCTGAAAATGCAGCTCATCCCCTCCATCATTTTAGAGCTGATTGGGTGGCCTAGCTCTTGGGTTTTGAGCTGTTGGGACTGGGTGAGAAGAGTGAGGTGGATTGAAAACCATCTGAACGGTTGGGCCCAAAGGCTGGTGACCGGTAGCACGAAGCATAGTTGGGGGCTGTGACTGGTTGGGTACCCCTGGGGTTAATCCTGGGAATTCTGGGTCCAGTCCTGTTTACCGTCTTCATCAATGATTTAGATGATGGGGCAGCGTACTCTCAGCAATTTTTGCTGATGATACCACACCGGGAGGTGTGCCTGATATGCCAGAGAGTCGTGATGCCATCCAGAAGGACGTGGACAGGCTGGAGCAATGGGCTCACAGGAACCTCATGGAGTATAACAAGGAGAAGTGCAAAGATTTGCCCTTGGGGAGGAACAACCCCAAGCACCATGTGCTGGGAGGCACCCAGCTGGAAAGCAGCTTGACAGAAAAGGACCCGGGGGTCCTGGTGGTGGCCAAGTTGGACACGAGCAGCAGCGGGTCCTTGCTGCAAAGCGGGCAAACGGCACCCACGGCTGCATTAGACAAAGTGTTGCCGGTAGGCCGAGTGAGGTGATCCTCCAAGAGATCCCACACTGGTGAGGCGACCGCAAAAGCGCCATGTTCTGGGCTCCTTCTCCTAGTGCTGGGCTTCCAAAGAACCCTCTTTCTGTGTGTGCTTGGAGACGTGTGCCACGTCAGGCCAGAGCAAACTGATGGGGCCCCAGGAGGCCCCGGCCAAGGGCCCGGCGCCTGGCTTGCAGCACCGATGCTGAGCACACGACAGAAGACGAGGGGGATGGAACGGGCAGTGGCATGGCCGTAAGCCCCGAGGCGTGTGCCGGAGCCGCATGCAGGGCCGTTGGGGCGGGTGCCGGGGACAGGGATGACTCACCATGACGTCCCCCAGCCACGCATTGTGACATCACAGCCCTTTGTGCTTGAATTCTGCCAGCCGGCCTGTGCCTTCACTCCAGCCGAGTGTGCCGTCGAGGCTGCAGCTGTTTTGCCAAGGCGTGGAGCAAGCCTTTAGCTCGGTGCTGGGCTTGTGCCCTGGCAACTGGTCGCTGCAGCTCTCAGTGCCCATCCCCAGAGCCACTGCAGGTTTTTGCCCGTCCCTGCCAGGTTCAGGCAGCCGGGGCACCCAGGAGATCCTCTCGCCACAGCAGGGGTAAGCCGTGTGGGGAAACTTGGCCCTGGGNCTCCAGCCGAGTGTGCCATCGAGGCTGCAGCTGTTTTGCCAAGGCGTGGAGCAAGCCTTTAGCTCGGTGCTGGGCTTGTGCCCTGGCAACTGGTCGCTGCAGCTCTCAGTGCCCATCCCCAGAGCCACTGCAGGTTTTTGCCCGTCCCTGCCAGGTTCAGGCAGCCGGGGCACCCAGGAGATCCTCTCGCCACAGCAGGGGTAAGCCGTGTGGGGAAACTTGGCCCTGGGAAGCTGGGTGGGTTTCCTTCTGGGGGGACCTGGGTTTCTCTTCCCCTCTCCCTGGGCCAGCCAATGACCGTGGCCTCCGTTCCTCTTCTAGCGGGACACCGG
The DNA here is from genome assembly GCA_013398225.1 of Steatornis caripensis. NCBI lineage: Eukaryota > Metazoa > Chordata > Aves > Caprimulgiformes > Steatornithidae > Steatornis > Steatornis caripensis. Next base: position 38,943 of record VZSC01010572.1, read on the forward strand.
CCACTACAGCATCAGAGAGGAGTTGTCATCCATCCCCACCAGCTCTTCCCAGCCCACCGCAGCGTGTGCCAAGCATGGCCACGGCCTCAGACAATCTCTGCCTTATATGCCTTGACACCTGGGACAACCCAGCCTGTAACATGCCGTGCCTCCACCGCTTCTGCTTCAGCTGTATCCAGCGGTGGGCAGAGATCAAGCCTGAGTGTCCCCTCTGCAAGAGGAGGGTGACTTCCATTCTGCACTCGCTACAGGGGGACAAATTTGAAGAGCTCCCCATAGAAGCACCCGCAGCGTTGTCAGGCAGCGCCCAAGACGAGGGACCTCACGGACTGCCAGAGCCAACGGCATCCAGGGTACAGCAACCACCGAATCCGTATCCAGTGTCCGTGGGCGGATTGTACCCCAGTGCCTGGGGGCAGCTGTTTCGGAGGCACCCAGTCCTCCTCCAGTTCCTACGGCCCTGGCTGCAACAGGAGCTGGGCCACATCTTTGGGGAAGAAGGTTCTGAGACACTCCTGCTGCTGGAATACATGGTGCTGGGTGCCCTGCCCGCCTATGGTCTGCATGAAGAGGACCTGGTCCAGCAGCTGCAGGCCGACCTCCAAAGCCACACCACAGCGTTCGTGCAAGGACTCATTGCATTCGCTGTGGAATGGTGTGGGAGGGCAGCCCACTGCCTCCTGGCCTGTGACCGGGGGTCGCAGGACAGCGCCAGGAGTGCCACCTGCTCCGCTGACTTCAGGAGGTGGCGGGAGCACAGTCCCGTGGACAGAAGAGGCTGGGCTGCCTGCCAAGAGAGGCAGGAGGGCAACCTGGTCACCAGAACCAGCTCCTCTGGCTTCCAGGAGAGAGGTGAGGGCAGCCTTGTCACCAGAATCAGCACCAGCTGGGCTACCTTCCCAGAGGCATGGCAGCACAGCCCCTTTGCCAGCACCAGCCCTGCTGCCTCCCGACCGGCGACTCCTGAGCCTGGACCAGCCCCCTCCGGCCACGCTGCCGCAGAGAACGCAGGCGAACTCCCTGGCACCTCAACCGCTGCTGTTCAGGAGGCTGCTGGCTGCGCCCCCTCCATCGCTGCTTCCACCCCAGGGGAGCAGGAAGAGCAGCAGCAGGAGCCCGGGCAGGCTGCAGCAGGTGCCTCTGCTCCCAGCCTGGGCAGGGCCTGCTCACATCCGGGACCCCGGCGCCCTCTGAAGAGGAAGGCTGACAGCTCTGCAACCACCAAGAAGCCACGCAAGTGGTGATGCTAGAAGAAAGGAGGTGAAAGGAGGGCTAGGACAGCCGCGGGGCCAAGCGCTAACCTCCTCGGGGACCAGAAGTCTCTGGTCAGTGCCAGAAAACATCGCGCTCTCAGAAAATAAAGTAATGGTAATGACAGAAAGAGTCTAAGTATGATTAGCAATGTGGCTGGCATAGTTATCCCCACCTACACTGCTTTCTCCCCCTTTTCCTGGTGTCAGCCCACCTTTTCCTCCCAGCTCCGCTGGGCACTAAGGCCTGTGAGGTCTGATGGCGATGGACGTGATCCGTTGCCTAGGGCCATGCTGGCCGGGTGGTGCCTGTAGCACCTCCCGAGACCTAGGGGTCCGTCTGGTGGGAGCGAGCTACGGCAATGGACACGGTCCTGGGCAACTAGCTCTGGGTGGCCCTGCTTGAGCAGGGAGGTTGGCCCAGGTGACCTCCAGAGGCGCCTTCCAACCTCAACCTGGCAGTGATTCTTGGGACTTCTGTGAAGTCTGGGTTTGTTCCCCACGTGGCAGCACAAGGCACGCATTGCAGCCCGCTGGCATGTGCAAGCTGCTGCTTTGTCCTTCCTGCTACAGCACCCTGCCTCTGCTTCGGACTCATTGCTAGTTTTCAGTAACGTGACGGCTGTCAGCCAGTGGTCATCACGGTGTGGTTTATCATGTTCGCATCACGCACTGTCATAACCTTCCAGCTGGTGCCTGAATGGGCAGGAAGGGGATATTCAGACTTTCATGGGTATCATCTGCAGTTTCTTCCTCCTTCTGTGTCCATCCTCAGCACCACAGCGCTTCCCACACTTGTGCCTTGTTACAGCTTTGCAGCCAGCCATGCAGCATGATGACTTTCTCCTTTCGAACCAAAGGCAATGCAATCACAGCCGAAATTGCCTTCGAATGCCATCAAGAAGGCTCACGCATATGCCAAGGCTTTCCAGGGAGATGGACCCTGCTCCTGATGGAAAAGAAAAACCACAAAATATTCATGGGGATGAAATTCATGGCACTTTTCACTGGGCTTTCTGAAGATTCATGACTTTAGGTGTAAATTCTCCCTCTCCTTCCCCTTCATGTCCAACAGGCTTTGGCCACTTCGGCAGTGTAAAGAAGCCCACGTTTGGGAGATCCAGCCACCTGGGGTACTGGAAGGAACGGCACCTAGTCAGAGTTTCCTTACAGCCCTGGGAGTCCCTGCCCGCAGGAACAACTCCTTGATAACACTGGGGAAACACAGAGAAACCCTGAAGCTCCAGCAGCACTGCTACCAGTAGCTCTCGGGACTTGGGACAGAACAGGAGGAGGAGGAAGCTCAGGGTCTGGATCTTCAGCAGCTGCCCCATGGGATCTGCCGGGAAGGTCTGGGGTGGCTCCCAAACCTTTCACACTCAGTTGGTGCCCCAGCGTTTGCGAAAGGAGTCAGCAAAGCTCCTTTTAAATTTGTCGCTAGCAAACACATAAATCAGGGGATCCAGAGGGGCGTTTGCCACGGTGAACACCCAGCTGACGTAGTAGGCAACCTCTACGGGCTGCAAGAGCTTGCAAGACATGCCACAGTATTTCACAATGACGCTAATGGTCCTGCAGCTGTGCAGGGGGCCAAAGCAGACGCAAAAATCACCAAAGACGTTGCCAAAACCAGGACAGCAGAGACGTGCTCTTCATCTTCTTGCCTCTGGAGCTTTTCTTTGCTGCTTTACCAATGGCAGCTCCCAACAGAGCTCCGCAAGTTAAGGAAATGGCAAAGGGCAGGACGAGAGAGAGCACAACCGAAACCACGTTGTCAAAGAAGTGAACAGAGGACAACTCTAACTGATGAATACTTAGGCATTTTGCTGAGCCATTGATACCTGAAGTCTTGAGGAGGAAGAGGAAAGGCAGCCCTTGGACAAAGAGGACGAGCCAGACGAACAAGCACAGCTTTCTCAAGACGCTCCTCTTCTTCCAGAGGTACTTGCTCTTGTACTGTGCAATGACAAAGTACCAGTGAATGCAGATGAGCGCCGGGAAATAGATGCTGCTGTATACATGGGTGCTGTGCAGGAAGACTTCAAACTGGCAGAGAAACTGCCCAAATGGCCACTGGTTCCTGAGGAAATCCTGAGCGGAGCAATGGGGATGATCAGCACAGCTCCCGGGACCAGGCTGAACTGCAGGATCATGACCAAATCCCACTGCTTGTTGTGGAAGCAGAACACCCAGAAGCTCGTGCCATTCAGCGGGTCGCAGCCCCGCGGGAGAAGGGTGGCCAGGGCAGGGATGGGGACACAGGCTGGGACACAGGGGCACACAGTCTTTCATGAAGGCAAGGGAGGCGACACCGCTCTCCCAAACCGCTGGAGTGCAGGCAGGTCGGCGATCGCAGCGGGGGCCACGTGGGGTGGAGCTGGGCAGTCAGTCAGGGTACTGCAGACACTAATAAATGTGAGTAGCTGTAACTCAAAGGCGGGATTTGACACCAAAAGAAGAGCTTCAGCTCGGCGGTTTGACCCAGTCCAAGACCTCAGCTGCAGCACTTAAATCCAGCAGTTTTGGGGTGCTCTTTACTCTTCTGGGTCAGTAAAAGCTGCAGATTCAGCGGGCTCTCATAAGATCTGGATGGGGAGGTGTGCCCCTGAGTCACACCAAATACCCCAAACAAGCATTGTACTGCAGGTCAGAAAATGAGAATTCCTGAAACTGTCTCCCTGCTTCTTTTCCCAAGGAAAAGAAAACCCCCACAGGCCTTTGCTGAGATACTCAGAAGATGATCTCCGGTGTGTTGGCTCCTGCAGTCTTCAGGTCCAAGCCCAACACGCGAAACTCACTGCCACCACCTCTAACTTGTACAAAGCCTTCGCTTCGTAAGGCAGGGCCACGTCCACAGCCGAGATTAAAAGCCCAGAGGTGAAATCCTGATGCTCCGTCCCAATGAACTCTCTGGGACCAAATGGAAACAGTCCCTGCAGGAAGGTTACTCCATGGATGGTCAAAACTCGATGCTTTAAAACCTCCCTGAGCACTCCTGCTTGCAGCCAGCACCGAGGTGATCGGGCTTTCACTGGCTCACCATGGACGGGCTGGAAACTCCTCTGAACCATTTCAACCCAAAAGGGAAGTTTCTATGAAAAGTGTGGTTTACCATACAGTCTACAGCCCACGGAGTCTAGAGCTGAGCCAACAGCCCCCGCAGCCTCCCGCCCGGGACTTTATCTAACGTGATCTGAAGCCGCATGAGGTGACTTCCTTCCGCCGCACTGCGCGGCACTCGAGGAGAATCGCTGCACATCGTGGCCTCGGCCGTGGGGCTGCGGCAGGGCTTACAGCGAGTGCTGTGTTCATTTGTTTCTGTTGTGGGGACAGGGTTCTATATTTTCCCTAATAAAAGAGCACAGCTCAGTGCAGCAGCTATGCTGGTTTTGTGTCGGAGACGTTGCTGGCTACAGTGCATGGGGCGTCCTCCTGTTCAGAGCAGTTTCTTTGCAGCGTGATGTCGCGGCACAGCCTTTCCTCGCTGAGCAGTCACCTACCTCCCTTGCACCAGGGGTAAATGTGTGTTCAAGGGTGCTGCGGGGCAACAGCGGGGTGAGAGTGCAGAATCAGACCCGAGCTCCCCAGGGGACTTAAGTTACCTCAGCAGACAGATGCAAGCTGACTGCATCCTTGTTAGCTTGGACCTTTGGTCAACCCAGTTAATTGTGCAAATACCAACTCGCAGGTGAGCTCCCGCGGCGGGCTGGGCTCAGGCCGTTGGGTTGCACTGCTCGCTCAGGTCTCTGAGGGTCCACAGCACCGAGGACTGGTGGATCCGGAGCTCTCCTCCATCATCGGCTCCCACCACGAGGCGCGTTTCTTGGGCAGGACTTTCTCCAACAGACCTGCAGAGCAACTTGAACACTTGCAAAAAACCAAAGCAAAATCTACAACCGTCCGAAACAAGACTCTGGTTTGCAGTCACGCGTTCCTCTGCATAAAGGATGAGAGAACAAACATTTGTGCTATAAATTCAGCATCAAAGACACTTTTAGCCGTACTGGGTCACCCCTTACCCCACCAGCTGCCCCTCTGGGGTGGCTCCCAGGCTGGGAAAGCCAGAACCAGTAGAGAGAGATGCAAGGCCTGAATGAGAACAGAGACAATCTAAACACCATAGATGTAAAAGAGTTTATTGGAGGTAAACGTGAGGATATTTACAGGGATAAATCCAGCACGTGATCAGCAGAGCAAAGCATTCCTGTCCCTTCACCATTCCTTAAGGGTGCAGCAGTCAGGACATCTGCCTGCCCCACTCGGGTCTGGCTGTCCTGCTTCAGGCCCGTCTGTTCCGCTGAGGCTGGGGGCCCAGCTTGTGCAGTAAGGCCAGTCCTATCCTGCACCGCTTCCGTATTTAATTTAAACGCCTTTTGCATAGCAAGCGCTCCCAGCAAATTCACACACACTCTAGCAGAGGACCAGGGAGAACATCCAGCTGCACGTCCCCCGTAAGACCAGGGCAGACTCAACTCTAGGAAAGCAAACTCCCCATCACCCAGAAACGCTTTCTGAATGTTTTTCCTCCCGACCCTTTGTTGCTCTGTCACTCGTGGATGCAGCTGCACGTATTGGGACAGGCAGTGGACGCCTCGGGAAATAGCCACAGCGTCACAGAGCTGAGGCACAGCTTTGCAGAGAGTTTATGCTTTGAAACGCGCAGAGAGCGTTAACTGCTGCTCCTGTGTGTTTTTTCAAAACCATCCAAATGCAAGGCCTGAGCTGCACCTCCCCTAACAGTGGAGGTCTATGCCTGAGTTACTTACCCGGCCTGCCTGCGATAGAGGATTGAGCACTTCAAGAGCGCAGTCCAGCCAGCTTTCTTTTGATGTTTAACTCGGGAGGAGACAAATCACAGCCCCTCACGTGCCCCTCTTCGGGGCACAGGGGTCTGGATGCGTAGCTCAGGTGCAGAGCTCTGCCTCGGGCCAGGTGACTCCTGCCGTGGGTGACTGAACAAACACAGCGTCAACCGACGGGAACAATTTGCAAACAACGGAGCAGCGGACAAATGTGCAAATGTATCTGGTGGCTACTTCTGGATAATGAATGCATAATCTATTCCAACTGCCTTCCCTATCTACTTCTGGATAATGCGTCTGTGAGCCTGAGTCAGGTTTATAAACGGTTGGCAACGAGAAAAACAGGCTGCGTTTGATCCAAACATTATGCTCAGCAAATAAGGCAGGCAGTTTTGCCACAGACAGTTACTGTTAGAGCTCAGGGTAAGAATCCCTCCAGCGCTCAGCGATTCCTATCCTGCATACGACAGCTACGTGGGGTGGTAGGATGCAATGACTGATTTTTGCCTCTAAAATCTTATTTTACGCCTAAACTGCAGACTCTAATAAAAGAGCAATACTGTACTCCTTTCCCATCTATCTGCTAATTAGAAAGTCGCTCTTACGTTTGGCTCGACTGCTGGGAATGCTCCAAAGCAAGCTGATTACAAGGTCGCTGCAGTGAATTGCATTCGGTGGCGTAACTCTGAGTCACCGATTCAGGGTGCTTCCCCCGTTCCATCCCAGGGTAATTAATTTAACAAGGGTGAAAAAAAAAGCAGGAAAAAAATTACAGCCTCCCAGTGCACGAGACTTAATGGGGAGCCAGCATTCCCAAAGCGCTGCGACCTCTGAGTGCCCCAGCGCAGGCAAATTCTCCTGGGAATGGTGACAAACTGGACACCAAAGGCACTTTGGGAAATGCTGCTTACCGGCCACGCAGTCCTCGAGCGGGAGGAGAGGAGCCTGAAACCATTGCGAGGCTTCCCAGGGTTGCCCATGCAGGAGCAAATTTCATTCTTCCCCCAAGAAATCTACTCTCCATCTACTCAACCCTTTGGGAAGAAGAAAGAAAAGTCACTTCGCTGTGTTGAGCGGCAAAACCCTCGTCCCACCTCCAGCGATCCCGCTGCTGGCTGAGGTGTCCCCACCCCAGCTCCTCAGCACGCAGGGACGGGTTCCCAGGAGGAAGAAACTCATTCCTTCTCGGCCGTGCCAGGCTCGGTGAAGAGACGAAAGCTGCAGGTTGCAGATCGCGGTGCCTGGACGATGCTCTCATGCCGGCTCCTGCTGCGAGGTGGTAAGTCGGTGCAGACCTCATGAGGGATGGCTGCCTCTGGCTCAGTAATCTCTCCCCGCGCTTCTCGGCAGATGCATTCTCACGCTTTCCGGATGATCCTCCCCGGTTTCCTCCAGTCCCTGTACCTTTCCCTGCGCACTGAGTGAACCAGAGGCCTGGAGAAGCTGGAGTGGTTTGATCTGGCAGCATTGCTAGTGAGGCACAAAGCAAGACATCGTTACTGGTGTGGGTCAGAGCCGGGGCACATCTCCTGCATCTAGTGCAGGCTCCTAAAAGGACAGGGAATTTTGGTCAGGGGTTCACCACCGCTGCTGCCAAGAGAAGGGCCTGGATCCTGCTGCAGCCTCTGATGCTCAAGGTGCCTGGACTGCAGAGAGTCAGGGGTGAGCCTCTCCTACGCACCTGAAGTGGTGACGGGCACCCTCCCTGTCCCAGCCACTGGAGGCCTTGGAAAAAGCTGCTGAACTGCAAGTGCACAAGGGTGAGCTCTGAACCCCACAAACAGCCTGTCAGAGCCCTGAGGACCATGCCCTCCGGCCAGCTGGGTCGCTGAAACCAAACCCCTCGGCTCTTTGAAACTCCCACTTCACATACCGTTGGGCAGTTTTCCTTAAAACCACCGAGCCCAACAACATTCACACCTGGCACTTCTTTGGGCTTTTGCCACCCTTGTTACAGCCCGCATTCTCTCGGGGGGTTATCCAGGGTGCGAACCAACCACGCCACGAATCAGCCCCACCACGATCAACCACGCCACGTGCAGAGACACCCAGGGCAGTCCAGCAGAGATGTAGGAGCAGCGGGGCTGTGTTCACCTACGGCTCCTCTGGGATGACCGAATGCTCAGGCCCACTTGCCCTGGGCGTTTCTACTCTCGCTAGGCACGGTGTCCCAGAGTTTTCCTTCCTTCCTCCTGGCTAACGCGTTCACTACTCGTTTTTATACCTAGCTTTTGCAAAGATTGTAAAAGACGGGCGCAGCGAACGTGCACATTCTCCTGCCAGTGCAGAGGGCAATGCGGGGCCACGGTGGCTGTAGGAATTTGCAGTGAAATTCGTACGCGGTGAAGCGTG